>OVAY01001104.1:0-35680 GCA_900406395.1 Kernera saxatilis
TAAGTGAATTTGAGTTAAGAACATGGCTTAACCACATCCCTATTGATAGACCTAGGACTAATAGTTTATGATTCTCTGCGATGAACCTTAATGCCTAGAGTTTTTCTTACCTGATTTCTAAAAATGTTTTCTGCTTTTACTTTACTTGCTTATATTCGTCTCAACCTCTTTAATACTTTGACTTAGCTATTTATTAATCTCATATTCTCCTACTGCAGCAATCTCACAGTCCTTTGGGTTCGATAACCCTTTGTACTACTTCGCTGTTGTGCACTTGCAACAGTGATCTTAGGGAAAACCTGAGTCGCATCACAATCCATAAAGAGTTTTCTTCAAGCGACAAACTAAATCATTTTTTCCCTTCTTAACAAAGCCTTCCGGTTGTACCACGTAAATTTTTTCCTCCAAATCACCTTGAAGGAAAGCCGTCTTTTCGTCCATTTGCTCAACCTCTAGATAAATGCTAGCTGCCAATCTAAGTATAACCGAAATGGATGACAACTTCACAACAGGAGAAAATATTTCATCAAAATAAACTCCTTTCTTTTGGCTGAATCCTTTCACACCAATCTAACATTATATCGAGGACGCAAACTGTTTTCTTTAGGTTTAATTCTATACACTACCTTATTAAGCAAAACCTTTTTATCCTTAGGAAACTTCACCAACTTAAATTTTTGGTTCTCATCAAAAGAATTAATCTCATCTTTCATGGCATCTCGCCATTCATCCTTGTGTTCATCCTCCAAAGCTTCACCAAAGCTTTCAGGTTCTCCCCCGTCAGTAAGTAATACATACTCACTAGGATCATACCTTGTCGACGGTCTTACATATCTCTCATATCTTCTAACAGCGGGTATGTTCTTAGTAGTTGGTGTCTCATCATGATCGTCACCATGATCGCCAATACTATCATCATCATGTGCGGGAGCACTGCATCAGGTGTATCAACATGAACCTCACCCTCAACCTGACCATGGACCGATGTAGAAGGAATAACCACTAAATTAGTCAAACCTTCATCTCTCTAAGATGGTTTTCTAGACTTCTCGATGTGCTTAATCGTTTGATCTTCCATGAACACAACATCTCTGTTTCAAATAAGGTTCTTCTAAATGAGATTATAAAATGTATACCCAAACTCATCTTGAGCATAATAAATGAACACACATTGTCGCGACTTCATCTAAAGCTTTGACCTCTCATCTTTAAGAATATTTACAAATGCCTTATACCCAAAGACCCTCAAATGACCATAAGAAACATCCTTACCATTTCAAACCTTTTATGGAATATCACCCTCCAATGGAGCACTTGGCGAAAAATTTAGTATATGAACAACTCGTCTCAAAGCTTAACCTCGAAAAGTCATTGACAAATCTGACTGTGAAATCAAACATCTAATCCTCTCGACAATAGCCATGTTCATCCTCTCAGCCAACCTATTCAACTATGGAGTCTTAGGTGGCGTCTTCTGATGCCTAATTCCATGTTCACTGCAATAAGCATCAGATGACCCAGAATACTACCACCATTACCACTGTGAATACACATTAACTTGTTTCTCGTTTGTCTTTCAACCAATGCCATAAAAAGCTTGAAATATCCCAAAACCTGATCCTTAGTCTTCATTGTATAAACTCACAACTTTCTTGAATGATCATCAATGAATGTGACCAGGGGCGGATGTACTTGAAACAAGGAGGGGGCAGTTGCCCCCTATAAAATATCGACACATCATGTATAATACAAAGGAGATAATCCATTGCCCCCCACTTAATTTTAGTTTTTGCCCCCCTTTGTTCGTTCGCTTTTTATTTATTTTTTACTAAATTTTTTGAGACATGTCTTAATTTTTCCGTGTATCCAAAGCCCAAACAAACTTTTTTTAGTGGAGCCCAATAGAATAAATCATTTATTTTTTCAAGGTTTTTTAGTTTAAAACTAATAGATAAAGTCATTATACATATACTAATATTTATTTTTTCAAGGTTTTTTAGTTTCTATTGCACCTCTTGGATGAAAATAGTGAAAACAACCCTAGATACTTAAATCGAAGACCTGTCTTTTAAGAAAATGCATGATTTATATTATTGAAAAAATTAAAGCCATCATAATATGTTACTAACAAAAAGAATGCTGAAAGAATTTAGCGTATAAATAAAGGATGAATAACTATGATGATCAATTGATAATACATCTTTTAAAATATACCATTTTTCAATTTTTATACTATTTTTTAATTAAGAAAAAATATTTATGCCCCCTGTAAAAATTATCTTTGGATCCGCCACTGAATGTGACAAAATATGATGCACCACCAAGAGATTTTTTCTTCATTGGACAACACACATCTGAATGCACTAAATCAAGAATCTCGGGATTTCTAGAAGGTGCAGAAGACTTGAACGAGACCCTGTGTTTTTTCCTTGGAAAAAAATGCACACACTTTTGCAAGTGTACCTGGAATTACCTCCTTCTTCGATAGCATAAACAATAACTTCTCACTCATGTGACCGAGTCTCTTATGCCATAACTCCATGTCATCATTATTCACAACAACATTAACAATGTCTTTGGAGACCTTAGCCTACAACTAGTAGAAAGATAAGACTAATGACTTCGAGCCATAACCATAGAACCCCGTTAAATTTTCCATTTACCCCTTCCGAATAAACTATAGAAACTTTCATCATCAAGTCTCCATGTAGAGATCAAGTTCAACCAAACATCTTGGACATGCTTAACACCCTTAAGCACAAGTCTACCAAGACTAGTCTCCAAGAATTACCAATGCCAACTACCCGAAGTATATGTAGAGAACAAATCCCGCTGCGATGTAGCATGAGTAGTAGTTCTACTGTCAATAACCCAACTGGTGTCGTGGCATGCAACATTATTGGCATTATTCTCAAGAAGAATAAGAAACTCATCTTCGGTGATTGTCACCCGGTCTTCACCATCTTCTTGCTTCTTTCTTTGCTTGCTGGCTTTTTGAAACTTGCAGCAATCCTTCTTCATCTGTCCTTTCTTATGACAGTAGTGGCACTCCATATTCGAAAATTTGTCAGATTTCCTCCTGCTCCTATTTTTGTCCTTCTTGGACTCTCTATATGAACTCCTCCCCCTTGACTGAATAACCAGTACATTTGAATTCGATTAACTAGGATTTGACAGCCTTCTTGTTTCCTCATTCAAAACATTGTTCTTCACTAAGTCCATCAAAATAACACCTTCTAGCGCGGAGTTACAAAGAGACATCCTGAGCACATTCCAAGAATCTGGTAATGTACCAAGAAAGCCATAAATCGTGAATCTCCTCATCAAACTTGATTCCCATGTCAGAAATTTTATTGAGCAATCCTTGAAATGCATTCAAGTGATCCGTCATCGGAATTCCCTCCTAATATCTTAACTCAAGGAACTTCTTCATCATGTACATCTAATTATTCACAGTCTTCCGAGCAAACAACAACTCCTGCTTCAACCACAAAGAATGAGCATTAGTTTCAGTTTCGATATGATGCAGCACATTATCATCCCCCCCCATTGCCTTATCAAACCACATACTTGATGAAACTTCCATTGATCATCGTCCTTATAAGTTGGTATTGTTTCTTGAAAATCAAGAACATGAAATTCCTTCAGAAAAAGCAAATCTTCTATCTTGCCTTTCCATGGATGATAGTTAGCACCATTCAAGCTTATCATTCTGCCCATATTTTTCATCGCTCACACAAGCAAAACAACTAACCTAAAGTTATCAAAATTCAAAGCTCTCAAACCTCAACGGCATAGATTAATAAAGTTATCCGCTCTTGTGTGAACCTGTGAGAAAAAATATAGAAACGATGGCAGCAACAAATCAAAGAAGAAAGTAAATGAGACCACAAATTTTTACGTGGAAAACCTCCTCGATGTGAGGACAGTAGTCCACTTAAAATTGCACTATATCAAATGAACTTAAGTTACAACCACGTCCTCCTGAGACTAAAGTTCCAAAGAGCAATGCCCAACACAAGGAACTCTACAAGAGAACAATAGAAGAGCTTAAAAACAAGCATTTCCAAACGACCCTAAGTTCACCAGGATTTCGGACACCAAAACAGATCTGCACCCTAGATAAACGAATCAAGAACAACTCTGCCAAATTTCAGCTCAAACTGAGAAGAATTCACTGTCAGAATTTTCCAAACACTCAAGACAATACCTGCTGAAAAACTGCACTTGCTACAGAAGTGAACAACGACGCTAATACCCATATTTCTCGCAAACCAACCGTTGAAACGCTAATCGCATTGTTGAATCTGAAGACCACTAAGTCATGAAGCTTCCCTGAAAATTTCATCCAGATAAGGAACACGTTTGAGCCTCCAAACGTTGCCTTGAACAGAGATCGACAAAACTGTTTTTCTCTCCTTCTCAATTCCGAAAATTGCCTCTTTTCTCTTGGTTTCTCTCTACACAAAATTAGGTTAAGTTTAGTTTATATACTACATCATAAACCTAAGCCCAATATCAATCTCATGGATTAGAATAGGCTTATATACTATGATTTTTACTGTTTTTAATATATTATTTTGGTGTTTAAATGGTTTTTAAAATCAAGAAGTAGTTTTTTAGTCTATATATAGTGTTTTAAGTCTTTATAGGTTCATTGGATAAAAACTACAAAAATGGAAAAAATTCAAATGAAGAACAATGCTAAAGCGTCAGAAGTATACCATCAGTTTGAGGCCTTCTCGATGTCTAATCCTAATGAAATTTGGATTCAAGAGAGTCTTTTGATTTAGTTTTCCTATGTCGTTGATCTCGACCTATTTAGATCTGTGCTTGAAAAGATATTTATGTTTTTCTGACGATAGGTCTAGTAGACTGGCCGCGTGTAACGGGTGGAGAAACCAAGCTCAAGACCGGTCCTATAACCGTACTCAACTTCAAGGTTGCGATTTAGAATCCTCCCCTGAAGGACCAGTCACAACTTCTCTTTCCATGACTGGGCTATTGATGTTCTAAAGCCAACCACGATTTCACGGAAGACCGGGTGCGTGGGCTGGTATAAAAGCCTTGTTTCGTGCCCGGTCCTCTGTTTCTCTTTAAGAAGGGTCATGATTTCAATCTTCAGATGGAAAACATACCGAGTACAAAAGCCATGTTTCGTGACCGGGCTTTTGTACCCGATATGTTTCGTGACCGGTCCATGAGCAGATTGACCAAAGATTCAATAAATCTCTTCCAAGGCACTTAATAACCGACTTTTTGAAGACCTAGCACTATATATATATATATATATATATATATTCATTTTTAGCTTCTTGGGAGAGAGAGCCGCCTTCTTGAGTTTAGAAAAATTTTATTCACGTTTTTTATAGAGAGATCCAAGGCTCCCTAGAGAGAAGATATCATCTCTACACTTGTTCTAGAGAAGAATACTTATCTCTTTACTTTGTCATCGCTTTTCTTTTTGAATGCAATTCGTTTTTTCAATGTTTTTGATTTCACTATGTCTCTGTTAGAATAGTTTATTAGTTAGGTTTAGAAAAATTCAAAGAGAGTTCATGGATTGTAGATCTGAGGTCAAATACTTAGAGATATTATCATAGTTCTTCGTCTAGTCTTTTTTCTATTGTTGTTGGCTAACTTGATCATCTAGCTATTGTTCTTAGGTTCATTTACATTTCAAAAGTCTAGTAAGTGGCCTGATCTATTCTAGATGAGTTAGGAGTTATGAACAACGAGAGTATGAGTCATAGACTTTAGTAAACATATCGAATCATGTTCATGTTAAAGCGTATCAAACTATTTAACGTCATGCGAGAGTTTAGCCTTTAGATAGTAATATATAGTGACTGGAGCCATGAGAGTGGAAATGTTATAAATTTAAGTGTATTTTAGTTAAGAACGTGGCTTAGCCACATCCTTTTGATCGACCTAATGATTGATAGTTCATGATTCTCTGCGATGAACATGAATGCCTAGCATTTTTTTTTTTTTTTTAAAACGTTTTTAGCTTTTCTCTGTTAGTTTAGATTCATGACAACCTATTTTTATCTTTGTCTTAGTTCTTTATTAATCTCATATTCTTCTAATGCAATGTTTTATAGTCTCTTGGGTTCGATAAGCCTTTGTACTACTTCGCGTTGTGCACTTGCAATAGTGCTCTTAGAGGAAACCTGAGTCGCATCATAGGCCCAAGTTTGGTTCCCCTACTAGGAGAACACCAACAAGTCCCTCCTCCATCTTGAGGGCGTGCGTGAAGGAAATAGTATAATCTCAATTACTTGACCTCTCAATCATATCCCAATCCTTGCAATTATGCTTTTTAAATACTGTATGAATATCCTTTCTATAATTTCCTTAGCTCCTCTATGTATATAAGAGGACTATGAACATTCAATAATAATCAAGCTTCTCAACTTATAGATCCTTCATCAGTTTATAAAAAAAAAAAAATTCTCAAAATCTAAAATCGTCACTAGCAAGATGATTCCTAGAAATCACTGGTTCAGTTTAGATTCATATATGGCTAATTTGCCACTTGAGACCCGTGGGTATCGGTTTGGTTTCAGGTATTACCAGAGAACCTATTGGTTACCAGAATAACCCGAAACCAAAATCACTTATACACACCTAGGGTTTGTAATTGTCGATTCCATTCCCCAACCCGAACGTTTATTCTTGTTTATCACTCGAATTCAAAGACCAAAGCTCCCAATTCCAAAACTTGAATCCCTAGCTAAGATATCCCTTCCATTGCCACCATCAGCCTCGTCGAGAAACCTATCGGAGGTATGTGTCGATCTTACCCCCTCTAGTTCTCATCTATTTCTTATTTTCGTAACTCAAGCATTTTCAAGTATGTATCATGTTTTTCGATCCTCTCCTTCGAATTTGATCCTCTTTATATCATATCTTCCTCAATGTCCTGAGTCTAGTAAGATTAGGTTATGGTTATCTTCCTCTGAATCTCCTATTTGTAATCCGATTAGAAGCTTTAGATTTATTTTTGTTTGCTATGCCTCTGCATTTCATTGATAATCCTTTTACAAGCTTCATTTCTTTGTATGTGACTATGTTTGCTTGCTGTTCTACTCTGTATTAACTGTTAAGAAGCTTTAGGATTGAATCGAAAATGCAGTTTGTTATTGGTCTGTGATTCTGTGTGTGATAATGATAATAACATCTCATTTTATTGATGCTACTTGGTAGTTCAGGAAGCTGATCATAGTTTTCAAGAACATTTCTGATCATGAAGGTACAATGCAAGTGGGTTCAGTAGCATCAGAATCTGCATTTCTCACTAGTGGTAGAATATTAGATCCATAGAGGAGCTATTTGACACACTACATGTTCAAAGTATTGTTGTGCACAATGGTTAAAATGTGAGATTCATATCAATGAAAAAGAAGTGTCAACAATTGAACAAATGCTTGCTGACGTAGAGTTGCAAGATGATCTTATGAGTGATAATTTCTTTAATTTCAACTCTCGTTAACTTCTGCTTTATAATTTTGATTTCTAACGTTATATTCTTTCATTTTTCTTTAGAGTTTGAACCTGAATTTAACTTGTAAGGAAACTGAATGTGAGGTAATTGAATCTCTGATTTGTAAACATTTCACAGTTCACACTTTTAACTATCAAAATTGACATTTGCTCTACCTTTTTTTATGTATTAATTAGTCTTAATCACCTGAGAGATCCAAGTATCAAAATCGACCGTCCAAGGCCATAAAACATGTGTTGCAACGAACTTGTATTTGTCTACTCTTTGCCTTGTTTTTTTGTGATAGTTTCAAGTGTTTTGGATGTTAAATTTGTACTTTAGATCACTTGTTTTATGTTTTTAATCAATGTTAAATGGTATTGAGTTCCGGTATTTTGCTTAATTAAAGTATTTTGCATCATTTTGGGTATAAAACCTGATTTCAAGTATAATATAACTGAATATAATTTTACCTAAATAAAAAAAAAAAACTGAATTTTGGTTTGAAATGCTCTCCCAGATAGAGTTCTCGAGAAGTGTTCACCAACTTTCCGACCAAGCACTTTTCGCCGCACCTACAAACTTCCACCGCACCTACCTCTGGCGAAGAAAATTTTCGGCATTTTTTTCAAGTTTTACCACGGCTATTATCAGCTCCATTCCATGTAACATCTTAACCATGTAAGATTTACCCAAGATCTGAAGCATCCCAGAAGTTATGGAGGTCGTGTATTCTGAAGAAATCTCTGGAAGTCTCTACAAGTGCAATCATGCGCTCTCACTATTCTCCTAAGCGTTTATAGACATCTAAATGCTTAGTTCTTGGAGGATTTCTCCCTGAAAACTCTCACACAGGTGAAGAACCTTGTCTCCCGTGTTTCGAACTTTTCTCGCGAAGCCCAGTCGTAGCTCGAGTTACAAAGATGAGTAAGCATAAAAAGGAAATGCTCCCAGACAGAGTTCTCGAGAAGTGTTCACCAACTTTCCGACCAAGCACTTTTCGACGCACCTACTAACTTCCACCGCACCTACCTCTGGCGAAGAAAATTTTCGGCATTTTTTTCAAGTTTTACCACGGCTATTATCTGCTCCATTCCTTGTAACATCTTAACCATGTAAGATTTACCCAAGATCTGAAGCATCCCAGAAGTTATGGAGGTCGTGTATTCTGAAGAAATCTCCGGAAGTCTCTACAAGTGCAATCCTGCCCTCTCACTATTCTCCTAAGCGTTTATAGACATCTAAATGCTTAGTTCTTTGAGGATTTCTCCCTGAAAACTCTCACACAGGTGAAGAACCTTGTCTCCCGTGTTTTGAACTTTCCTCGCTAAGCCCAGTCGTAGCTCGAGTTACAAAGATGAGTAAGCAGAAAAAGGAAATGTTGTAGCAGGCCAAACGACATCCCCCTCCCCCCCCCCCGGCTCGAGTNCCCGGCTCGAGTTAAAGTCCAACTTCCTTGCTCAAACAGCATTTGCCCACACTAATCGAACGGGTTATTAACGCTTCTGCTCAAAAAACCTGGTCCCTGATTCCGTTTCTTGCTGACCACTGGAAATGCGAGATACGGCCGGTAGGAGCAGATCTTGCGAATGGAAGATTCCAGTTCCAATGCACCTCCGAGGAAGATATCCAAGCGGTAATGGATTGCCAAGCACATAGTCATCGTGAAAAGATGGGAACCAATCCTTGCAAGTTCGTTTCCATCCCTTATCCCATTATGGATCCGAATCCAAGACCTTCATGTCTACTTTTGGACAAAGACAGTCATTAAGATATTGAAAGCGATATCGATTATGTAGGAGCCATAGCAATAACTACCTTGGTGGCAAAGATGAGAGTTCATGTGAACAGACTGCAAATGCTTATCTTCTCGTCAACAATTGAGTTTGAAACGGGAGAGGAAGTCAAAGTATCCCTATCCTATGAGAAACTAGTCGGTTTCTGTACCCACTACGCAAGGTTGGATCAAGAAGTCAAAGATTGCATGGAAAGTCAAGCTAAATAAGAACAACCTCGTGAAAAGAAAAATATAGAGAGAAATATTCCACCCTCATACCCGGGAATACCCCATGAGAAAGATCAGGCTAGAGACAATTTTCCAAGAAGTACACATGCCTCCAGAAGCCTCTCTTCATCCAGGGACAGGAATGGGGATAATTCTCGATACCAGCCTTCCCAAGGGAAATCATTTGGTTTTCATGACCATCATTCAACTTTTGTCCATATAAGGTATTAATTGGGAAACAAAGAGCGAAGATATGATTATGATAGACCAAAGAAAGGAGGAGCATAAGCCATAGGAAGAAATACCCAAGATCCCAATTCAGAAGAACCCCATATTCAAAAGAGTGGATTGATAGCTCTTACCAAAGAAGAATCTCATCTGAGGCACTGAGACACTCCTTTGCGATTGATAGAGAACCCGCAAAGAGCCCCAAGGCTTGAAGTGGTTCAAAGCCGAGAATCTCACCGTGAAATTCCAAGACCTTCTACTATGGATTAGGAACGCTCAACTTCTTCTAAAGGACACAATCCATCTTTGGAGATAATTGAAACGATACTTCAACATGATGACTCTCTACCGAGAGAAGCCTTGGTAGAAGCAGTGGGAGAATTATGCATCAGCATGATCCAATACGCAAGCTATGCGGATCGGACCGAGAGTGCGGCTAGATGGCAAAGAATTTGCCAAGCAGAATTATTGGGTCAATTTGAGGAGGCGGTTGCTAATATGGTCTGAGTATCTGAAATCGCTGAAACCCAGGAGCAAACGGCGATAGAAGAACTCCCTTCAAGGGATAGAATCCCCATTGCACAGCGATTGGGTACAATTCCAGCAGAGATCATGCCCACTGAGGTGGTCCAAACTGCCCCACCACCAAAAAAGCACCTGGGCTGACCTCTAGAAAAAAAGATAGATTCAAGCCAGTCCTAAGCTCATCCTTACAATGCAATCCAGAAGATAAGCTCATCCTTACAATGCAATCCAGAAGAAGAAAGTGCAAGAACGATTCTCCTAAAGTGAAGAGGAAGCAACAACTTGGCCTTACGGCTGGAGACTCTGGACTGAATCGAAAAGCTACTGCCCACCAAGCGAAGAAACCACCTTCGACTTCAACTATTCCCTTGGTGGTTTGGAGAAAGATGGATTTTCCCGATCCATCACCTCCTCTTTCTTAAAGATAGTGGCTTGGAACTGTCAAGGTTTGGAGAATCCTATGATAGTTCATCGATTGAAGGAGATCCGAGCTTTTCTCTCTCCGGATATAATATTTCTCTCGGAGACAAAGAACCCCGATGATTTTGTGCTTCGAAAACTTGGATTTATAGATTTCAAGAATTCGTTTTTAGTGAGCCCCCCCATGGAGTGTGTGGTGGAGGACTTGCCCTGCTTTGGAAACAAGATATTTGTATGACTGTGTTTTCTTCCTCGGATAATGTAATCAACGTGAAGCTATCTAATGAGAAAAGTTTTTTTGCGTCATTCATCTATGGGGATACGGATAAAGGCAAAAGAAATAAAATTTGGGCACAGTTAGCAACTCTTTCTATGTCTAGACCAGAACCGTGGTTTTTAACCGGTGATTTCAACGATATTCTTTGCAATGCGAAGAAATCGGGAGGACCATTGACTTTAGGTCATTCATTTCAGAATGTCACCTATTTGACATCAAACATTTGGGTGACCTTTTATCTTAGAGAGGTACACGTGGAAAGCACTCGGTGAGATGTCGACTAGATAGAGCCCTAGCTAACAGTGAATGGTTCGAGCACTTCCCAAACGGACGATGTGACTACTTGAGATTCGAGGGATCAGATCATAAACCTCTTATCACACACTTTGATGCCACAAGGAAAAGGTCAAAAAGCCTCTTTAGGTTTAACATAAGGATCCGCAACAACCTGGAGGTTAAGAAACTTATTGGAGACGAATGGAAAGCTATTTCCAACCTAGGGATGGAGAAAAAGATAGCAAGAGTGAGAGGAGCTATAGTTCGTTGAAGTGAGGAGAAATTCAACAACACCAAACGCTCCATTGAAGAAAAAATAAAAAGATTGGAAGATGTATTAATAAGTCCTTACCCAAACGAATAACCTATCCACGAAATCAACGATGAGCTGAAACAAGCTTATGCAGCCGAGGAGCAATTCTGGAGACAAAGAAGCCGAACGTTTTGGCTCTAACTAGGAGACAAGAATTCTGGCTACTTTCATGCGGTGCCTAAAGGAAGAAGAGCAATCAACAATATTGCGGTCTTGGAAGATGGTGAAGGCAAAGTGTTCTACAAGGAAGAATGAATTGTGGAAGTTATTCGACCTTTCTTTCAATAGCTATTTACATCACAAAGCGACAACTGAGAAGAGATTGTAATCCTCCCAAAATTCTCGGATCTGACAAATCAAAAACTCATAGAGTAGCCCACGACACAAGAGATAAAAGAAGCTCTTTTTTCCATCCACCCGGATAAGGCCCGGGGCCCGAATGGGTTTCTCGGCAAGTTTCTTCCATGCAAATTGGAATGTCATTGAAGAAGATTTAGTCAAGGAAATAAAATAGTTCTTTTCTTCCGGTTGCCTACCGAGAACCCTAAACGAAACTCACATCCGCCTCATCCCGTAGTTAAGTGAAGCACAGAAAGTGGCAGATTACTTACCAATAGCCCTATGTCACGTGCTTCACAAGATCATCTCTAAGGTACTCATTAGGAGACTTAAATCGGTCTTGGCTCCCCTAGTGGCCAAAAACCAATATGCGTTTGTTCCCAGAAAAGACATCTCGGATAACGTGTTGATAACGCACGAGGTACTCCCCTTCTTGAAGATGTCGAAGGCATCAATACATTGCTCTATGGCAGTTAAAACCGATATGTCTAAAGCCTATGATAGAATAGAATGGGACTTCATTCGGATAGTACTAACCTGCCTTGGCTTTCATGCAAAATGGATAGAATGGATTATGCAATGTGTCTCTACGGTCTCTTTCTCATTCCTCGTCAATGGAGCCACAAAAGGCAAGGTGGTGCCTCAAAGAAGGATTAGACAAGTCGACCCACTCTCCTCCTGCACATTAACGAAGTTCTCTCCGGTTTATGCACAAAACCTCAAGCTAGAGGAAAGCACCTAGGCATTAGAGTAGCTACTCTTAGCCCACGAGTTAACTAACTCCTTTTTATGGAGAATACGATGTTTTTTTGCAAAACTTTTCCAAAATGTGTATCGGCCTTGAAAGAGATCTTAAGGAGTTACGAACAAGCTTCGGGACAGTGCATTAATGTGGAAAAATCCGCCATCACTTTTTCTAGGAAAACACCGGCTCACATCAAGATACGGGTCCAAACAGAGATTCAAATTTATAAAGAGGGTAGTGATGCAAAGTATTTGGGATTATGGGAATACTTCGGTCGAAAGAAGAAGGATCTTTCCTCTTCTATTGAGGATCGAATTCGCCTAAAAGAGATAAGTTCGTCAACAAGTTTCCTTTCACATGCGGGAAAAATGACAATGTTGAAAAGTGTCCTCTCGGCGATGCCAACTTATGCGATGTCGTGCTTCAAGTTGCTAATTTCCCTTTGTGATCGTCTACAATTAACTCTTACACGATTATGGTGGGATGTAAAGCCGGGGGAAATGAAAATGTTAGGTAGTTTGGTCTAAGCTGACCACAACAAACAAAAAAGGTGAATTAGGCTTTCGGGGTATTAAAGCATTTAATGAGGCGTTCCTTGCAAAGCTTAGTTGGCAGATTCTAATGAACCCAACCTGCCTTCTAGCCCGTATACTCAAAGGAAAGTATTTCCCCACCCAAGATTTCAAGGATTGTCAGGCCCCTTCATGCTCTTCTCACGGATGGCAAGGAATTCTCAATGGGCAGTTGGGAATGGAGAGAAAATCAATCTTCTGCAAGACCCTTGGCTATCCACAAAGTCCCCAAGCCGACCATTTGGCCCATTCAATCAGAAGACTCTTTCAACCCCCGTCTCGGCTTTGATATGCAAGGAAAAAACAAAGTGGGATAGATAAGCTATCCAAAGCCGGCTCCCTGGGCTTGAAACTACAATCCGAAGCATCCCTCTAAGCCAAAAAAATCTCCAGAGCAAGGAATCTGGCTGAACACAGTTTCTGGGGATTATACTACGAAGACATGATATGCGGTGGCAAAGGAGCTACATCAAGATGAAGAACCAAAGCAAAATATTCCCCGGTGCATTGGCTATCAAAAGTGTGGAATCTACATATTCCAAACAAACTCAAACTTTTCCTATGGAAAGTTTTAAAGAATGTTTTACCAACATGAGCTACCCTTAGCTCTAGAGGCATACCTATTGATTTGGAATGTGTAAGATGTGGAGCTCCCTAGTCCCTAATGCATTTACTATTTCAATGTGAGTTTGCCGTGCAGGATTGGAAAGAAGCCCTGTTTGCTTCTAGTTGAATAGCTCTACTTTTGGAAACATTGTAGAGGGATGGACCGCTGTTCAAGGTTTGATATGTCTACCACCGGTCAGTATTACCACGGGCTGCTTAGCCTCTTGGATATGCTGGACTTTGTGGCTTTCGCGTAACCAACGACTGTTTTAAAGAGAAGTTTTTCATGATTGAAGAAAATTTACTAAAGGCTACATCAAGCGAAAAGGAGTGGCTAGATGCTCAAGAAAGGGATGAACCCCCAAAGTGGAAGATCCCCCTTGTTAGAGTGAAGAATTGAAATGAAGTGATTTGTCACACCGATGCATCTTGGAGAGAAGAAGGAGGCTCGGCGGGCGTAGCTTGGATCTTCTCTTCAGAAAATGAATACCGCTCTGCTTCGTCAAGAAATGTGCATTTTGTTAAGTCACTAGTGGTGGCAGAAAGTCTCGCTCTACGAGATGCAGTTGCTGCAGCTTTATCCAAGGACTGGAATAGAGTAACGTTTCTTACTGATTCTCTACAAGTGATAAAAGCGGTGAAGGAAGAAGAACCCTTGTCGGAAATCTATGGTTTAGTTGCTGATGTTCTGTTTTACTAGCCTGTTTTGATGCAGTCTCTTTTGTTTATACCCTTCGGGCTTTTAATGCAGAGGCGGACCTTTTAGCTAAACAAGCTTTGGGATCTCTTGTCCCCAATAAAACTTGATTCGATGGAATGAAATATTTTGTGCACAAAAAAATAAAAATTTTACACGAATTTTTTTCGGGTTTTTACCGGTTCTGGAAATTGAGAACCGAACCGATCCGGAATCGACTAGTACCAAACCAAAACCGAACCAAAACTATTTCGGTACCTAAATGGTCCAAAATTCCTCTATCCGAAAGACTCGAAACTGATCAGGTCCTACCTAGAATTGAGCTGAATATCCGAAAGCCTAGGTTAATACCAGTAGTGTCACTGATATACGACGTAGGAGGAGGCATGAGCAATAAATTACTTATTAGGGGCTCACGCCTACCCACATGATCTGCAACATACAACTTACCACATGATTTGAAACTGTTCGGGTCCTACCTACAATTGAGCCGAATGCCAGAAAGCCTAGGGCTAATATCAATAGTTTAACTTGTGTCACTGATATACGACGTAAGAGGAGGCATGGGCAATAAATTACTTCTTAGGGGCTCACGCCTGCCCACATGATCCTCAACATACAACTTACCATACCAATAAAAGCAATCAGCTCATCCAATGAATAGACATGAAATTCAAAACCAATAAGTTGAATGCATGCAATTGATGTGCGTCTAAGTGTTAATCCTCAAATAACACAACGGTATAACTGTAAGTGCACATGACATTAATCATAGTACACAATTACTTTACTTTTTTTTCAGTTTCGTAAATTTTCATGATTTGATATCTGTCTTCAATTGATTACATAAATAATAGAGGTAAATTTATTATTTTAACATATATCAAATTTCCTGTTTCAAAAAGAAGAACCCACCGCTATCTATTGACTATTTGGTTTCACAATCTTTCTCAGGTATTTTGATGGATCGTGGATGGAGACAGATTTCTTCTCAGGTTTAGGTTGCATATGCTTTCAAGACAATGTAGAAAGATTTGATCTGAAGGCCTGTAATATGCGCATAAGCCTTTCTCCTCAGGTCGTAAAGATAGAAGCACTAATTTGGGAAATGACCTCTACGCTTGTCCTGGGAAGGATATATATAAAGCCACGGAAAAAACCACAGAAAAGCCACGAAAAACCACGAAAAACAACAAAAAGCCACGGAAAAAACCGAAATAGCCACGAAAAAAAAAAGTCACGAGACTATAGCCACGAAAAAATTTCCGTGGCATTTCCGTGGCTATAGCCTCGTGGTTTAGCGTTTTTCGTGGCTATATGGACATTTTTCGTGGCTTTTTTGTGGCAAATTCGTGGCTATATGAAACTTTTTTACAAGTATATATATATATGTCGCATTTGCTACAGACTGTTCCGAGTTGGTGAAGATGGTGTCAACACCAAAGGAATGACCAGCTTTCACGATTCACCTAGAGAAAATCGATAGGATGAAGTCTCTCTTTTCGTTTTTCTCTTTATCTTTTATTTCTTGCTCTCTAAGTTTTATGGCATCTAGCAAAAATTGCTAGAATCTATCCGTTAGATATTGCTGTTGTAGACTCTTCACCTCCGAATTGGGTTTCCAAGACGTTTAAAACTTTAAACTGTTGAAAACAAAAAAAAAACTACCTCTATCTCCTGGAAAGCCATAACTTTCGTCACTGCTATTGAACTCACAGACCTAAACTCTGTTTGCTCTCAATTTCGTTATCGATTCCAATTGTATCTGCCTTGCCCATAAGTCAGCGACCTTAGTCATTTGGTAATTTCTTCTTTTTCTAAACTTGCGATCCAGCGATGTCATCTTTCGAAAGCGACGAAGGCGAAAAAGGTAAATTGTTTACATCAATTTCCAAATATATTGTTTATCAAAAATGAATTATGGCTGTTTTTTTCTCAATTTCTGTATGTATCTGCAATATTTAGAACCTGGTAACTAAGGGTTTTTTGTGTGAGATTTTGAGCCTGTGTGTTGTTCCTGCCTTATGAATTCCAAAAAATCGCGGTAAGTTATCACTTTCCAATTCTGCATCAATACAATTTACTTGATCTGATTGGGACAGCTTATGGATTCTCCAAACTTGATTTAAAGAGCGGATATAACCATATTCATATCTGTCTAGATGACGAGTGGAACACTGGAATGGCTGGTCATGCCTTTTGGCCTCTCCAACGCACCTGACACGTTTATGCAAGTGATGAATCAAGCCTAAAACCGTTTATTGGCAAATTCCTCATTGTTTATTTTGATGATATATTGATTTTCAACTCATCCTTGTTCTCCGTCGAAATAGGCTTTTGGCCACTTTGATGATATGTGAGTTCGGATCAAAGAAAGTTCATTTTCTTGGTTACATTAATTATCTCAGATTAGGGTCTGGCTGTGGATCCTAAAAAAATTTCCGCCATTCAATCATGGCTGATATCTGAGACCCTCTTTGAAACCTAAAGCTTTCATGGTTTTACCATTGTTTTGTTCAACAATTCAGCAGCCTCATGGCCCCAATAACTAATTGCATCCAAGCTGGAACGTTTGTGTGGACAGCGAAAGCTACTCAAGCCTTTGATGTGATTCAGGATAAGCTTAGTTCAACCTATCTTGGCGCTTCTTGACTTCACATTGGTTTTCGAACTTCATTTTGATGCGTCAAAGACAGGGAATGGTGTAGTGTTGAGCCAACATAGTAGACCAATTGCTTTCTTTAGTGAGAAATTGGTCGGTGCACGTTCACGATATAGTACGTACGATGTGGAGTTTTATGTTTTTGTTTAGGAGGTGAAGCATTGGCGACATTTACTTGTTTCACAAGGAGATTGTTCTCTATATAGATTATGATGCACTCAAACATTTTAGCAACCAAGATAAGGTCTCCTCTCGTCATGTCTCGTCGGTTGCCTACTTACAACAGTTTACCTTCTTCATTAAACTTACTTCGGGTGCTTCAAGTCGTCGCCATTCGCTTATTGATGTTTTTCGTGTTTAAATTTCAGGCTTTTGCTACTTTGCTGATCTTTATCCTACATAACCATTCTTCAGTCATATTTTCGAGTCGGTTATAGCTGGTTGGTCTTCTGAGTACACGATTCATGATGGGTTCTTATTTCGCGATACGCGTTTGTGTGTTCCGAACTGTAGTGTCCGCCTTCAGCTTATTACGGACGAGATCGTATGCTCTAATTAGTATCAACATCTTAATTTTGCCCTTGCTTCGTCGTGATGTAGAATGGTTTGTTGAACGATGTGTTATCTGGCAGTGCTCAAAAAGACATGCCACCAATGCCAGACTATATTTGCCTTTGCCTATTCCAACTCAGCCATAGACGGATATAAGTATGGACTTTGTCATGGGTCTTCCCTGTACACTAAGAGATTTTGATTCCATCTTTGTGATTGTTGATCGATTCTATAAGATGGTAAATTTCATTCCATATAAGCACACCACTGATGTTGTTCAAGTGGTGACACTCTTCTTCCGTGAGGTGTATCGTTTGCATGGGCTTCCTTCTTCCATTGTTTCTGACAGAGACTCACGCTTTCTTGGTCATTTTTGGCGGTCATTGTAGAAACTTTTGGATATGAGTCTTGATATGAGCTATGCATATCACCCACAGATAGATGGTCAAACTGAAGTAACTAACCGTTCATTGGGAAATCTTTTACGTTACTTAGTGTGTGACTCAATCAAAACGTGGGATTCAAAGCTACCGTAAACTGAGTTTGCTCACAATCATGCTCGTAATTGCAGTTCTGTTTAGTCAATTTAAGGTTGTTCACGGCATGATTCTGCATGGTCCGGTTGATTTTTCTAATCTTCCTGATCGTTCACGTATCCGTGGTATTGCTGCTGACTTCGTTGCTGATATTACTCGTGTGCATGAGGATACTAAGGTCAATCTTGAAGCCTCTGCTGTCAAGTACAAGACTGCTGCTGATTCTCATCGTCGCCGCCTTGTGTTTGAGGTTGGAAATTTAGTTTGGGCGGTCCTCACTAAAGATTATATGCCTGCACATGCTTACAACAAATTGAAAGCCAAGAAGATTGGTCCCCTTGAAGTTCTTGAGCACATTAACTACGACAACGCATATCGGCTCCATCTTCCTACCGATATTAACACCTCAGATGTCTTCAATGTTTGGTATCTATCTCGCTATGTTCCTTATGACCACTCTTCCGATTCGAGGTCAAATCCTTCCAACCCAGAGGGACATGATGCAGTCGCATCTCTTGTTACCGTATGCGATTTAGGGTTTTGATCTCTATCGAAGTCGCTTGTGACCTAGATAGAATAGTTATTCAAGTCTTTGTTTCTCTTCTTGTACGGGCAACTTATGAAATAAAATAAAAAACAAATTTACACTCAACCCCTAGAATTTGATATCTCTTGAACCTTCACTTGTGCTCATTCTCTCTTTGTACGCTGCGCCACTCTCGCCAGCGACAAGTCAAAACATCGCTGAGCTTAGTCCTTTCTCCTTGCTTACCTCATCTTTATGTAGGATTAGAATAAAGATGTGAAGACTAAGGATAAATTCCATAGTGGAACGAATAGAAGAGGTCGGAACAAAAACTCTCAATAATGACGTGTTTCTCGTGGAATGTGCGCGACTTCAACCAATTTAGTAAACATTCCGTAGTTAAAGACTGGGTTACTGGTAACAAATTTAAATTTGGATGCATTTTGGAGACAAGAGTTAAGGAGACTAAAGCTCAGGCTATTGTATCCACGGTATTTCCGAGTTGGTCGTTTCTTTCTAATTACGAAAGTAGTAGATTAGGGAGAATTTGGTTGGTGTGGAAAGACGACGTGCGAGTCACGCCAGTCTTTAAAAGCAGTCAGTTAATTACCTGTTCTATCCTCTTAGATGGTGAGGCGGATGATTTCTTTTGCACTTTCATTTATGCTTCAAACTTTGAAGCAGATCGGCGAGAGTTGTGGGAAGACTTGAAGAATCATTATGATGCTCCGAGCTTCCGAAATAAGAGCTGGTTACTCCTAGGAGATGTCAATGAAATCCTAGCTGGAGAGGAACATTCAAATTATATAAACTCTCCTCTGATCTCGCAAGGTACTAGGGAATTTCAAGAACTTGTGCGTTATTGTTCTCTCTCAGACCTGAACGCACAGGGCCCTTTATACACTTGGTGTAACAAAAGGAGTGAAGGCTTAATTTGTAAAAAACTGGATCGGGTTCTAATAAGTGAGGGTTGGCAGCAACGTTTTCCGCGTTCGTATGGGGTTTTTGAAGCAGGGGGATGTTCAGATCATCTTCGGTGTCGAATTATGCTGGATGCAGAGGAACCACGAGCTAAGAAGCCTTTTAAGTTTGTTAATGTATTGACATCTCTCCCGGGGTTTATACCGCTGATAGAGAATTACTGGGCTGGAATAGAGCATCTCTTTCACTCTACTTCAGCTATTTATAGATTGGGGAAAAAGTTAAAAATGTTAAAACCAGCAATCAGAGAACTGAGTAAGGACACGCTTGGATCCTTACCCAGCAAGGTCCACGAAGCTCATGTAACTCTATGTGCTAAACAAAAGAATAATCTCCAAAACCCGACAGATCAGAACATGTTAGCAGAGTCAGAAGCATATGAATCTTGGGCTCGGGTTGCAACTATGGAAGAAGGGTTCTATAAACAACGATCGAAGCTCCATTGGTTAAAAATAGGTGACCAGAACAACAAAGCTTTCTACCGTGCTATAAAATCCAGAGAAGCAAGAAACTCAATTCGCGAGATAGAAGCTCAAAATGGTGAGATTCTCACTAAGCTTGTGGACATTAAATCTGAAATAGTACGTCACTTCAGTGATTTTCTTTCATATGTGCCGGGAGATTACGAAGGGATCTCTAAGGAAAAGCTCGAGGATTTATTGGATTTCCGTTGTTCGGAGCAGGATCGAGAGGGTTTAATACGGGAGGTATCTTCGGAGGAAGTGAAAAAGGTGTTATTTGCAATGGTGAACGACAAGTCTCCTGGACCGGATGGTTATACCAGTGATTTCTATAAGACGGCGTGGTGTATAAATAGGAAGAGATTTCACGGTCCCAGTTCAGTCCTTCTTTATAAATGGTTTTCTCCCTAAAGTAGTTAATTCGACCATCCTGGCTCTAATCCCTAAGAAAGAGGAGGCTAAGACAATGAAAGACTATCGTCCCATCTCTTGTTGTAATGTTCTTTATAAGGTGATCTCTAAAATCCTAGCTAACAGGCTCAAATCTCTTCTCCCGAGTTTCATAGTACAAAATCAGTCGGCTTTCGTCAAAGATAGATTACTTATGGAGAATATCTTGCTGGCTACGGAAATTGTAAAAGACTACCACAATGATCAGCTCTCACCGAGATGTGCCATGAAGATTGATATTTCTAAAGCTTTTGATTCGGTTCAATGGAGATTTCTAAAACAAGTGCTCACGGTTCTAAACTTTCCAGAGAAGTTCATAAGTTGGATCATGTTGTGCGTATCCACTGCCTCTTTTTCGGTTCAAGTGAATGGTGAATTGGCAGGTTATTTTCAAAGTAAGCGAGGGCTTCGTCAAGGCTGTTCTTTATCGCCGTACCTATTTGTCATGAGCATGAATATCCTGTCTAAGCTTCTGGACAAAGCGGGTTTAGAGAGGCGTTTTGGGTTCCACCCTCGCTGTAAGGCTCTTAAAATTACTCATCTATGTTTTGCAGATGATCTTATGATCTTCACAGATGCAAAGTTGCGATCCATGGAGGGTTTAGTTGGGGCACTGGATGATTTTGCGAAAATATCGGGCCTGAAAATAAACATGGAAAAATAAACCTTGTACTTTGGTGGTAAACCGAATCCTGAGAGACCTTTAATTCAAGCCCGCTATTCTTTTGCTGATGGTGTGCTGCCAGTTAGGTACCTTGGTCTGCCGCTTCTGACCAAGCAAATGTCAATAGTGGATTGTTCTCCATTACTAGAGCAAATCAGAGGAAAGATAAGCGCCTGGTCCAATCGTTTTCTTTCGTATGGTGGGCGATTACAACTGTTACAATCAGTCATTACCAGTTTGATAAACTTCTGGATTTCGGCATTCAGACTTCCAAAGAGCTGCATACAATAGGTACCTAACTGGTCTTTCCCAGAGTTGAGCACTCGAAAAGCAAAGCTAGCATGGTCTGAAGTGTGTCGTCGTAGAGACGAAGGAGGACTTGGTATCAGATCACTGAAAGAGGTAAACAAGGTGTGTTCGTTGAAGCTTATTTGGAGATTACTCTCGGGGAGGCAATCCCTTTGGGTGTCTTGGACGAAATGCTATCTGCTATCTGTTTCGCGAGGACTCTTTCTGGTCACTCCGAGAAACTCGGATCAAAGGGTCATGGATATGGAAGAAATAGTTAAAATTTCGGGACATTGCTAGAGATTTCTACAAAGTTGAAGTAAAAAGTGGCTCATCAACGTCGTTCTGGTATGACTCTTGGAGTCGATGGGGTGAGCTTTTGCCTCTAGTCGGCTCGAGGGGAGTAATCGACCTAGGGATTTCAATAAACGCAAAGCTCTCCTCTGTTTTTGAGTCCCATAGACGTAGAAGACACCGAGTGGAGCTCTTAAATCACATTGAAGATGATATTTTTGAAAAACGGAGTCATTGTGTGGCCGCTGGAGAAGACAACTCTCTTTGGCGATGGACGAATGGGAAATTCAAAGAAAAGTTCTCTTCCAAGGAAACCTGGGCACAAATCTGTTTGGTCCATAACAAGGTCTCCTGGTTCAAAGGGATTTGGTGTAAACACAGAACACCGAAGTTTGCATTCATGGCTTGATTAGCGATTCACAATAGGCTGGCCACGGGGGACCGTATGAAACAATGGAATCCTGGCATCTTGGCGCTCTGTCTTCTTTGTGATAATCAAATGGAATCTCGTGACCACTTGTTCTTCACTTGCACATACTCATCGGAAGTATGGTCCTTATTAGTTGGGGGGAATACTTCGTCACCACTATGTGTCTGATTGGGGTTCTGTTGTCTCACTAGTAGCAGACCCTCCGCTGCCATATGCTGAATCTTTTCTCATTTGGTATGTGTTTCAAACAACCATCTCGCATATTTGGAAAGAACGTAATGGGAGAAGACATGGAAAGCCAAACACCTCTGCCCAATGCCTTGTTGCAGTGATCGATAAGACTGTCCGAAATCGAATAAACACTGTCCGAGCAGGAGATCCTCGCCTGGAAAGTGCTCTAGTTACTTGGTTTGCAACCCACTAAAGGGATTTCTCATAGTCTTCTCTTTTTTCCTCTCTCTTATAAGTTGCACTTTGATATAAAAACGGTTTTTTTTGTTTGAATATATTTTAACATTCATTTAAAAAAAAAAAAAAAAAAAAAAAGCCCCAAACCTTTATTGNAAAAAAGAATAAGCCCCAAACCTTTATTGCAACAAAAAAGGCAAAAGCCTAATTAACAATACATAAAAACATAGCCCAATAATTTCTTATTTTCTCTTCGACTTATTTCAACCCGCAATCCCACATGACATTGCTTCTTCTTCGAATATTAAAACTTAACATGCTAGAATAAAGTGAATTAATCGTTCTCACCAATACCTATGTATAGTCGCTTGCCAAATATGAAAAGGAAAATAAATGGAGAAAGAATATATGTTTTTTTGTCATCTCTATCAATAGTTCAAGCACTTTAAACACATGTCATTTCATGTTTTAAGTTTTCTCAGTAGATAGCTTCAAAATTAACCATCAAAATATAAAAACTATGGTAAATACGAATGGTAATCTTTCCAGTGTTATTTTTTTTTTGTATATGTTATATCTCTAACATGTTATGACCCAATATTGTTATTTTGAAAATTAATCCAACAGAAGTATGGTCACAAAAATATCAAATTCCATGAAAAAATAGAAAATCGTTAATATAGTTTTAATATATATGTTATATTTTTTTCCGACAAAATAAACTAGGAAACGACTCATTGATTGGTGACCCAATCAAGAGGAATAAAGTTTACAAAAAAGAAGAAACTAAAGAACGAGTTCTTGAAGGGCTTACAATTGAGGGAACGAAGAATTAAAGAGAGAGAAGTTTGGAAAGATGTCATGGACTGCACCAATCTCTTCTAGCAGAACGGAGAAAGCATATCACTTATCTGGGAATTATACCATTGAAACCAGTTCTGCACAATCAGTCTCGAACTCCTGACAGTTTGTTCTATAAAAACGGATATTCTTCATTTCTTATAGTAAAGCTTCAGTCTCCGAATGTAAGGGCGACAAACTCTTTCGTTGATATTTAGTTTCCAGAAGTACTACTTCATAAGTCCCCTGCGAGGAAATCCATCCAAGACAATAATTTGAGTCAGTGGTCTTCCATGAACCGTCTATCTAGTATATATGTACCGTATTTTGTATATTAACTCATGCCTGTCTTTTTAGGAGTTTCCTTTGAATTCCCGAATTAACAAGAAAGTCGAGAAGTTGAATGAATTAAACTAAATTATTCCATCTCAAAATTTGACAGTCTAATACTGCTCAAAGAGAAAAAGAAAGCTTGCGTAAAATGGAAAATTGGGTACAAAACACAATATTGAAAATATTAACCATTAAAATTGGAAAAGAGGACGAAGCTTCGTACTATTTGAAGTTACAATGTATCATCTAGAGTGTGTCGCCTAGTAATTCCAACCACATAAACCATATCATCAAAAGCATAAGAATCTCTTTATCATCAAGAAAAATCAAAAAGCATCAGAATCAGCTTCTCTTTATCTTCTTAAGTAAGAGACTTGAAGCTTCTCTTTCTCGTGTTCAAGATTAAGAATGGAGAGTCCAGAATTTCTTCTTCAACCTCCCACTTATGGGAACTTAATCACTGTTCTTAGCATTGACGGTGGTGGCATCAGAGGAATTATCCCTGCAACGATTCTCTCATTTCTCGAGTCTGAGCTTCAGGTATATATATTTTTTTTATTGTTTAATTTCGTCCTTTAGATTTATACGAAACTAGCAGTTATATTTTAATTAGACCGTGTAATTTGAATTTTAGCTTTTGGCAGAAAAAATATCATAATCAGTTTATTTAATTAATTTAAAAATTGTATTCTTAATATTATCAGGAAAAAAAAAATTTGACATTCATGATGTTATTGAATATTATTTTCGATATTCATGATGTTTTCGTAACTCAAACTGTTATTAGTCTTTCCCTACACATTCAAAATCATATTCATGATATTTTCTACAAGAAAACAGACCTATAACAACGGAAGAAATTGTTGTTAATTCGTTGTAAAACTAATTATTATATAATAAAATGTTAATTATATTCATTTGATTAATATTCAGTTCATAACACATTTAGAGGTTCATTATATATGGTTAGTATCGTATTTGTAATGAAATATTTCTTTTTACTTTTGAATTTTTAAAAATCGTTGTTATTTTGTAGCTAATTTGCAACGAATTTACGACGAACTATTTTCAAAAAAAAAAATCAAATATTCGTTGTTATTTTGTCGCTAATTATCAACTACTGGCACATAAGAGTATTTTTTGGAAACTCTCATACTTGAAGGATCATCTGTCGTGGCACAACCTTGATATGATGCACATGAGAAAATTTGTAACTACGAGAAAACTGCATATTCGTATGCAGGAAAGTCACTAATTGTGCACATTAGCACTGCACTGATCTTGAAATTCCGCTGTTATGAGTAGTCAAAAGTACGAACTCATGTATAAACTACTCAGGCCCGGCTCAAAACTCATCTGGACCCAGTGCAATATATTCCTAATTATGAATAACTTTCAAATTTTAGGCCCTAATTAATGAAAAATATACAATTTTTGGGCCCTAAAATCCCTTATAAAAATTAAAAAATTTCATGGGACCCAGTGCTTTTGCACCGGTCGCACTCCCCTAACGCCGGGCCTGAAACTACTCATACATGATCAATGAAAAAGTGGTACGGGCTGTAAAAGAATTCATAATCATAGATTAAAAGTAAAAGAAACAAAGGGTTCAAAATACTTTCACAAAGATGAACATGCATGAAGAGATTGTCTCCCTAAGAACATAAGAACAAGATTTAAAGCATTTAAGGTCATGGTGGCTGTGTAAAGTGTGTACGGTCATGTAAGGTATCAGGAGGCGTACCCTAAAGAGGCTTAAGAACTTGGATTTATGAGCCTTGTGGTCTCCAAAGTCGGTTTAGGCTTTTCCTAAACGAAAAAAGGAAAGAACAGCTTCGAATTTGGCCAAAAGACGCCGAGAGAGCTGTTCGAGGGGACGAGCAGCTGTGACCAGGAGGAAGAGTCATTTGGCCGTGTCCAGAGGCTCTTCCTTGTCCTGTGTCATTTCTATTTGTGCTTCATTCACGAGCCTCCGATATATGTACACACTAGAATAGGCATAACGTTTGATGGAACCGTTGACGTCAAACCACTTGGAGATGAAAGCTGACTCATGAGGCTTTTTTGTGTCCATAAAGTTTCCAATTTGGAGTTTGGGAAGTCCTCCATCGAGTGACATAATTCTGTTGAACAGAAACTGCCTAATTGTTTGTTTAGCAACACTTTGTGTTCCTATTGCCCAAAAGACATGTAAGACTTTTAAAACTATACATAGTACAAAAAAGCTTTAAAATTACTAAAAAATTTCCAAAATTTTATTAAACACCTATTAAAAGAATACTAAAAATAGGTAAAAATATAATCTTATCAACTTCCTAGAATTAGAACTTTGGTTTTCATCAAACAAAACATAAATTCAACCATAGAAAAGATGTTTAAAAATTGCGAGACTTCACATATCTTTTAGAACTAAGATTAGGATCAAAACATGCATACCACATAAAACAAAACATTGGTTAGAAACACATGTACTGTACTTTTCATAGCCTTCACAAGCCCAACTCTGAATCTCAAACCTATAGAAGCTCTGCATTCACAGTAGTTAACTCTCTACATTCAATAAAAATTTGTGAGTTCTCATCAGAGGATGTCATTCATAGTAAACGACGTTAGGAGTTTAAAAGACTAATTTAGTAGTTACACTAAAGAAAATTGTTTAGGGTTACTAGACGCTCTGAAGGATGCTAGATGTTATAATGCAACTTAAACAGAAAGAGAGAATAAACTTGTTGATAGCCACGGTTTCCAACCACTTGTTCGTGTAAAGCCTTTCTTGTTTTTCTTATCTTTTTCCCAATTTTTCTCTGGGATTTTTTTGCCAAAGACTTCATCTCTTATGTAGATTGATCTATTGCATTCTTTGGGAATTTCGGTGATGAGAGACAATCTTTTTATTGTACCGTTTCCTTTCCTTTCTGATTTTTTTTTAGAAGAGGAAATGGTTTCCTTTTCGAATACAAGTCTCATAAGGCACACAATTTTACCATTAATATGTGTATCCACAATAAAAGGCCAAACTCATGAATAGACTCTTTGTACTCCACCAAGTTTTTCGAGGTCTTCATCAACAGTGGCTGAAGAAATTGTAGCTCTTTTCTCGCTGACATTTTTTGCACATATTTGCACTTATGACAATGAAAACAAGAGTGTATGAGGTTGGAATAGAGGTAATGGTTTAAGGTGGGGTACCAAATAAAAATGAGTTGGTCATTCAAGATCAATAGAGAGTGATAGCGTGAATAAGATTTCATGAAAGTTTGGTTCGTTTCCTTGATATAACACCTTCGATGAGAAAATCAAGTCATGTTAGTAGTCTAATAAAACAGAGCTAACTTTTGATCTAACAAAAATCCTTGCAAGATGAAATTTTCTGGGGACTTATTTAGCCAAGGGTTTCTAGTTATATCGTGGATTGAATTGATAACTATATGTGTAGTCATTTACCTTGTAACACTTATCCAATGTATGTCCTATCTTTCCATAGTGAGAACATACTGGTTTATGCTTCTGGTTTATAACTTGAGCATATGAAATAAAGTCAGACGGATAATATGTGTTTATTAGTGTTTATCATCACAGTACCACTTGATATTTGGCTTTCATTTTTATCCAACATGTTATAAATGCCAACAAGGCACGTCGAGGTTTTGTCCTTAAATGTTGGCAAAGTTATCGTTTAAGCTGAATGATCTTATTGTGTTCATGATTCCTCAAGAAGATTGTCCACCTTATTAAACTTATAACTGTAAGGAAGTGAGGATTTCATTTTTGCAAGTTGTTCCCATAGTTTCTTTTTCTTGGTATAATAATAGATCCATAGAACCGTATTTATGTGAAGATGTTTATGGGTAAGTGGACTATGTAACTACACGTAGAAATTTTAAACTCATTTAAGTTTTGGAAAAGCTTAATGATTGTTAGAACTATGTGTTTTTAAAAAGAAAATTATTTTTGTAATTGCAACATCGAGTTCTATAAGGGAGCCATGGAATAAAAAATTTGAATAATATTAAATTTTTAGGAGCTCAATGAACTTTAAATGTATTCAATTCAAAATATTTGTACTGAGTTGATAAAATAGTTTTGGTTTTAATCCCTTTGTTGAATAAACTATATTGTTTATGTGCCTAGAAACTAGATGGAGAAGAAGCAAGGCTTGCAGATTACTTTGACGTGATTGCAGGGACGAGCACGGGCGGTCTAATGACTGCCATGTTGACTGCGCCAAATAAGCAAGGTCGTCCCTTATTCGCCGCTAACGAGATCAAAGACTTCTATCTTGAGCATTGTCCTAAGATTTTCCCTCAAGATAAGTTTCCTTTTTCGGCCGCGAAAAATTTGTTCAAGTCTTTTACTGGACCAAAGTATGACGGTCACTACCTTCACCAGATTATCAAAGCCAAATTAGGAGACACAAGATTGCACCAAACACTCACCAATGTTGTGATTCCTACTTTTGATATCAAATACCTTCAGCCTACAATTTTCACAACCTATGAGGTTTACATTATAGCACAATCAAATATTTCTCTATCTCCTTTTCAAATAGTAAAAAAAATCTAACATATAATGTTTGTGTTAATAGGTGAGAAATAATCCTCTAAAAAATGCACTACTTGCGGATATTAGCATCTCCACCTCAGCAGCCCCAACTTATCTCCCCGCCCATCAATTTCAAACACAAGACTCGATTGGAAACGTCAAGGAGTTCAATCTCATTGATGGTGGTGTTGCAGCAAATAATCCAGTAACTTTTTAATTCCTTACCAAATCCTTATATTTCTACATTTTCCGAATCAAAATATTGATGGATATTCTTTGACTATAGGCTTTGTTGGCCATCGGAGAGGTGACGAAGGAGATCACAAAAGGTAATAGTGATTTCTTCCCCATACAACCAAATGACTATGGAAGATTTCTCGTGCTTTCGCTCGGAACCGGTGATCGTAAGATCAACAAGAGATTCAACGTAAAAGAATGTGCGGGCTGGGGAATGTTGAGTTGGTTGACACACAACAATTGCACGCCAATCATCGATATATTTACACAAGCGAGCTCTGATATGGTTGATCTTCATCTATCTACTGTATTCCGAGCTCTTCACTCTGAGCCCAATTATATCCGTCTTCAGGTACTGATCATTTGATTAGATCTTATTATATAAAGCTGAATGCGCTTAACGTGAGCGTGACACGTAGACAAATTTTTAAATCACCAGATCACGACATGTGTCACTGTTAATTTAGATTGTAACAGGTGTCAATATAATAAAATAGTAAAAAAAAAATATATATATATATATATATAGTATATAAGATTTAGAATCTACAAAATTCAGTTGTGTGCTTCCATCTTTTTATTCTCCTACCTATTAATATCAAAATCAAAACAAGAAAAAATGAGTTGAGAGCTATTTAAATCTAAATTAGTTAGATCAAAAAGTTCATATTCATCAAGTTCAACCGGTTACCAGTAATGGGTATTTACTTAATTTTTAATTATATATAAATATAATTATTATTAAAAATCAACGTGATAGGTATTTACTTATTTTCTAATCATATATAAATCCAATTATTATTAAAAACCCGCGTATCACCCGAGTACTAATCTAAGTAATATATACAATATGAAACTCGTTCATGGATATTTTTGAAGTGATATAACATACAAAAAACATAAGCTCTTATAGTCTTATTGCGTAGCTATTAACCATTGAATTTTATTCTTCTAATCAAACTGTTTGGGAAACATTTAGGATGATACATTAACGGGGGATGCATGTTCGGTTGATATAGCAACGGAGGAAAATTTAAGTAATCTGGTGAAGACAGGGGAGAAACTATTGAAGAAACATGTGTCAAGAGTGAATCTTGAAACTGGGTGTAACGAACATGCCTACAAGACTACAAATGAGATGGCTCTTATCAAGTATGTTTAGTTAGTGATACGATTAGAGTATAAGGCCTATTCAAAGTTTCACTATATACTTCAATGTATTAACATGTTTAATATTTTTTTTCTTTATTGTGTGGTCACTGAAAAGGCTAGCAGGTATCCTCTCTAAGGAGAAGAGACTCCGTGATACTCGATCTCCTCATGGAAAAACTCTGAAAACGGGTTAAAAACACATGTCGTTTTGTTTCTATAACTCACTCTGGGACTCGATAGTTACATCTTTGAAGCTCCCAAATACTATACAATATCCAATTATTATCAGTTTGTTGTAATTTGTTTTTTGTTGAAATGTGAAATTTATTAATCAACAAAAAAATTTTACAGAAGAATAAAGAAGCTAAGGCTAATGTTTAGAGCCGAGCAGTACAAGTTTTCAAATAGAAAATGTAGCAGAAAAGCTTAGTTCGGGGCAGTGTACGCGGTCCATCTCGTGAGAATGTCATATGGTTGGCTGTTTGTTGGCTTAAGGAGGGAGAGAATCCACATCCGAACTGTTTTGGCAATGGAGTGAACGAGGAATGGAGGAGGATGGAAGGGCTTCCCATGTCTCCTACCATTTCTTTCACTTCAAGATTCATAAATTGTGGCTTGAAAAGCTAGTCGGGAGAGGATGAAATCCGGATATCTCCAGTGACATTGAGTCAAGGAGTGGAGAGTGGTGGAACAATCAGGGTCCAGACGGGAAGCAAAGAGTCAATGGCACATAGATAAATCCACTGTAAAATTATAAGGGCAAGCAAAGAAGAGATTCATTTGGTTCGTCAAAAATAGGAAATGGGATATGTGCACCCCAAAGTCGAGCACGAGCACCAGTTGGGAGCTTATCCAGAATAGTTAACCAAGTGATAAACGCATGTCGGGGGATAGCTTGCAAAAACCACACCACTTTAGACCAATTAAATCTTGGTTTTTGCTTCTCACTTGATCCCAAGTGTATCTTGAGGAGAAGTGGGGTTGATATATTTCTGTGTCATGTCTCCAAAGCATTGTATCATGACCCACTGAAGGAGAAGCTAGTGGGGTTGATATACTTCTGTGTCATGTCTCCAAAGCATTGTATCATGACCCACTGAAGGAGAAGGCAGTGGTTCCCTGTGGATTCTGTCTAGCAAATCCCTGAGGTGCTGTCCATGAGCCCTTCGCAAGAGCCAGCCTCTCTCATTAGTTGCATCTGCCACCTTGGCATTTCGGCGCATCACCTGTGAGATCCAAAAGCTTTTCTATCTTCAGCCAGTCATCGAACCACAAGTAGGTAGAGGCACCATTACCCACTTGAGTTTGGATGAAAAGGTGAGCCATATGCCTTAATTTCAAAATTTTCTTCCAAATCCAAGACGATCCTCTCCCAATATCTTTGATTGGAATGTCGAAGGAGATAGTGCTGAGTTCAAGCGACCCTAAGTGAGTCCTTATTAGCAAACAAGCTCCAAATCAACTTAAGAGAAAAAAACAAGCAAACTATCTTTTAGTTTTGCACGCCTAGGCCTCCTTCTCTTTTAGGATAGCAAACCTCTGCCCATCCCACTTTGGCCTTTGTTGTAACATTGGTAGATCCAAACCATAAAAAAGCCGAGCACATGCCCTCGATCAAAATAAAGCATCTCTTCGATAGTCGGAAAGTCAAACGTTGGAAGTTTGCAATTCTTGAAATTACCAATTGAATTAATTATAGTTGCAATTGAATTAGTTCCTAGCTGGATACCGAGAGCTTGTGTTGGATAAATTTGCGCACTACTCAGAAGGTGAAAAAGTACACTTATTGCAATGACAAATAGTTAAGGGGAGAGGGAGCAACCTTGTCGTTAGGATCTTAAGTTGTTAGAAATAGTAATTGATTATATGATAGTAGATTGATTATAAATCAGTGTTTTGAGTTCTAGAACGGTGCTTCATTGTTTTCATGTTCGATCATCTTATTCTCTGATTCATGCTCTTTGCGAATTTCCCTAATGCATGACGTCTTGGGACCATCCACCCAAAGTGCTCTTCTTTACAGATTTTAGTGGTTTTTTTAATCATAATCAAATATGAATCTTTCTATAATGTTGCACCTTCCTGTTTCATCACAACATGCAAGATGAAAACCAGCGGATTTGATTCGAACTGGACGAGTTGGACTAGATCAAGGAAAGTGGAGAAAATCTTAGGAGATCATGTTTAAACAAGAAGAGAATATCCTAAACGGGATCTTGGGCATTTTTTTGCACACAGTCACATAGAGAAACACAAAACCTTTTGTAACATCTCGATTAAGACTCTCTGTATTTCACATTCATCGTTAATACAACCACCAATTCGTCAATTCTAGATCTCCTCTATTTTGAATAGCTCATAGACGAAGATCTAGTCCAATTGCAATTCTTCATTAACATTACAAAACAAAAGTGCAGATCTCATATCCATAGGTAACAATGAAGCTTTCGTTAAAAAACTTGTGTCCGCGTATTTTAATCGTGAAAGGAAATTGGAGTTCTACATATGAAAGCAGTAATGGAAAAATTGTTCATAGGACTTTAGAGGGTTCTAAGAGTTGGAAGTATGTTCCAGTTAGAACTTTGGCCTCAGCTATGAAATCGAGACACCCAATGAGTAATCGTGGTCGAATCAATGATCCATCCAAAATGCTCTTCTTTACTACTTTTACTGATTGTTTTATCATAATAAACTATAACTGTTTCTGTTTCTATAATGTTGCACCTTCTTGTTTCATCGCAACATATGAAACGAAAACTAGCGGCTTTGATTCGTAGAGCCTCCATGACTAGCTCAAGAAAACATACAAAATAATTAAAGACTCTATTCAACGCGAAAACATATATTCTTCTACCAGATAAAATGTCATGATGTGTTAATGAATACACCAAGAATTGACAAGATTAAGTTTTTGCTCGCATCATAAGGGCAGAGCTTTTTGTTTTGTTTATGAATCTAGATGTTCCTATAGTCCACTTCCAGGACTACCACTAGCCTTCTTAATCACAGAAGACAAATTTATCCTTGAACCAAGCCAAGACAGAAGGAGCAACTTTGAAGGCTTTGTATTAGTATGAAGATGTATACCTGTAAACACATAATCTATTCATCTGATCAAAACGTAAATGCCGGAGCATCAAGCAGAGCTTGCCTAGATGGACGGAGACAGATATATTTTACATATAAGTTCTTCCATACTGGGAGTTCTAAATACATATAGTAGGGATATGGAGCCATGCACCACTCTGATGAAAGGGAGCGTGAAGAAGTGTTTGTAAAACAACTATTATTATCACTATTGTTCTATCTGAGATGTTTATAAAACCACTATTATTATCACTAGTAAATGCCTTTAAGTTTGTATTCTCGTGAAGTTTTTGGAATATAATCCGTGTGTTTAGGTTTATAATTTTTTTTTTCTTCACCTCTTTGTTTCTCACCAAATAACCGTTTAAGTTTACGTTCACACATTTTTTTCCCTTCACAATTTTATTATGTTACCTATTTTAATGATTTTATGTTTTTTTCACGGCATTTTTTTCTAAGAAGAAGAGGTATATATACTAAGTTTCTTACAAATGTGCAGTTTGAAAATATCATGTCAAGTAAATTTGGAGGCGCTAACGGTAATCCAATACCATTAATCTTTTTATGCTGAACTATATTTAATTTATGCCCAACACTTAACTACAATAAATAATGAATATGATATTGATGTGCCTAGAAAAATCGTGTTTGTTTATGAACCTCTCTAACCATAATGTTTTTTTTTTTCCTTATTCCTAATAAATCTTGCAACATAGTTTTATGACTACAAAACCTGAGAATTTCAAATTTAATGGCCATTATTGTGAATCAGTTTTATGTTATACTTTGTTTTTGTTTCCCGTCTGAGACAAATTTATTAACCAAAACCAAGAAGCAATCCTCAAAAACAGATGTTCAGTTCAACAAAGGCAAAAAGCTCACATACCAAAAACAGAGCATAACACCACCTTACATCACAGTGAAGGCATTTCCTTCTCAAACAGCTCCTTTAACCACCGCGGATAACCTTGAGCCACATAAGAGTTAAGTCGAAGATCACTTACCAGTTACCACACTTAAGGCAATTTCAATGGCTCCTTTGTTACAACTTGTAGGTTCCATCACTATGAACCAATCTGGTTTGTTAGAGGTGAATTTCAGCAGCTCAGCAATATGACCCACCATTGCCGGTGACTCTCTCGGCTTGTGAAGAGCTTTGATGATCTCCATAAATGTTGCTGCAAAAGTCACACGATCCAAATGCAAGCTCTTTATGTTCTCTAGAGCCCATTCCCACGAATAACAATGTGTAGAAACCAAACCAATACCCACAAATAACAATGTGTAGAAACCATGAAATATTTTGGCCATATCTGAAACCGAATCGAACCGGTTATTTTGGGTCGGTTCCGATTCAAGTTTTCTGTTCTGGTTTTTATGCCCAAGGGGTTAGTTGTAATTTATGGGACTTAGCAAAGTCACAGGCCCTTGAATGATATTAAACCCATTCTTCCAACAAGCAATCCTCATTTCAACCATGGGCTTTTGGTTTTTTTTGGTTATGGGCCGGACCTTGATGACGGATCTATGACCACAGAGGTAACGAAAATTTTCATCAAATTCCATTAATTAAATTCCATCAAATTCGTTAAAGGTAATCAATATCTATAATATACCCGCATTCTTTGAATTCCGGAAATAATAGAAAATTTTGGGATGTTGAATAGGCCTGGGCGTTCGGGTTCGGGTCGGGTAATTCGTGTTTTCGGGTTTTCGGAGTCAGCAATATAAAACCCAATCGGATATTTATAAAATTCGGGGCGGTTTCGGTTCGGTTTATGTCGGGTTCGGTTCGGTTCGGGTTTTATGTTGTAACCCGAAAATCATAAAATACCGGAAATTTTTTGGGTCAATTTTGGGTATTTCAACCCGAATTACATTAAATACCCAAAATTGTTCGTAACTACCCGAAAGCCAAATGAAGTACCTAAACCTGTGAATCAAACAACCATAAAAAAAATACAGTTTAACTAAGGTTTTAAACATGAAACATCCAAACAAAAGGGCCATCCATAGTCATACGAATAAGAAAGAGAATTCCAAACAAGAGTATGAAAAATCCAAACTCAATGTCAAAGTAGCATAGCATTGATAAAGAGACCGAAGGAAAGAAACTCAAAAACAAGTAGATATTCTAATCTGCAACAACAAGGCAAGAACCATCTCCATATGACCTATTACATCGAAAACAAATAAGAATGTTACACATAAAATATTCTTGTAAAGAGAGTAAACACAACCGTATGATAAAGTCATAAAGAGATCAAACACAAACCTTGTAGCCGAGTTTAATTATAAGCATCTTGATCTAATCTTCTTGAAAGTTTGGATTTGTGAATTCTGAAAAAGACAAACAGAATCATGTCAATCAAAGAATGATTATAAATTTGGAAAAATTTGTAAAAACCAATGGATGAGTACAAAAATACATACTTTTCTCAAGATCATCTAGCTCTTCAATGTGAGCTAGCATTTCTTCATTCGAGATGACTGTTTTTTCACTTAAATCAATGTCAGCTTTCATCCACTGCTTTGTACACATCAAAACTTCAATCATGTAGTGAGTTAGAGAACTCCTATATGGATCTAAGATCCTACCACTAGTGCTAAAAGCACTTTCTGATGCCACAGATGACACTTGCATTAGGTCCTTAGCCATTTCGACTAAAATAGGATACTTTCCTCTGTTGACCTTCTAATAATCGAGTACATCGTATTCAGTTCCAAGCATGAGTTTAGGTTTCTCAA
>OVAY01001105.1:0-21741 GCA_900406395.1 Kernera saxatilis
TTTTTGGATGTAGATAGAGAAAACTAGAAGTTTTTGATGCAATAAAGAAAACTAGAGATTATTTTTAAAAAATAGCATACAATACTAAAATCAGATGTAGAAAAATTATTTTAGTTATATATATATATATATATATATATTATATATATAATTATTAGTTTATGAAATTATTGGGACCATATATTTATATAGGGATTCTAAAAAAATTATTATCTTATTATCTTATCGAATTTTATTAATTTTAACACTGACCCAACTCGGGACTGGAGAAATTTATTANTCTTAGCCCAACTCGGGACCAGAGAAATTTATTAATTTATCGAGATTATTAATATATCGAGTATTAATTTAAAGAGGTTCTACTGTATAAAGAAAAAGCAGAGATTCCTTAATTATTAATCGAATTAGATGGGTGGGCCACGCCCGGTGTGAACTTGATTTATTGTTTTTAAATTTTAGTATTTTATAGTGCAATTATAATATTATTTTTGAAATTATTATATTTTTTGTGCATCTAATTAAATTATTATGCTATATATACAATTATAGTGAAATAGAATATAAAAACTTGATCAACGCAATACAAAAAATAATAAATATGATCAAAAGGCAGAATAGCGTAATAAGTTTTGAAATTATTATGTTATGAGATTGACAACTGATTTTATAATCTGAACTGGTATCCAATAACATGAACTAAGATAACTATTTTCTATATACTCTGATTTTTTTTTTTTAATTGTCTTGCAATCTTAGATTGTGTATTTGGCGCGCACCATAGACAAAACCCTTACATATGCACGTTAACAGGGGCGGACGTATGTTACAACCAATAGGTCACGTGCCCCAACTAAAATTTTATTTTCATTAAATAATTAGCTTAAAATCCATGATAATGCCCCCAACTAATTCAAATTTCATAGTAATGACCCCGATTAAAAGTTCTCCTAGATCCGCCCCTGCACGTTAATATTGAAAATTATATATAGACCCTTAACCCTAGGATGAGAGCATCAACCGTAATCTCCAAACACGATCAAGTTTTTTTTTATTTATCTCTTTTATACCCCGTTTTTTAAATTGTAAAGTCGATTGTTTAGCTCATTCTTCAAGAATCTGATCTCTAACTTTTTATTTTGTAAACTCTATTCTTCCAGTTTGGACAACTAATCACAAATTGCTTTTTTTTAATATATTACTTGGGTGTAAAAAAAAAATTAATGCGCCATATAGTCTAGATCGTAAAAATTTATTAAATTCATTCATAATTGAAGTATGTTATAATATGTCTACATGACTATAATTCAAACAACATTTATGGTTTTCTTTTGGAGATTTTCCACCTTATATGTGATCATAAATTTCAAACCAATTTTCCTTGTAATCTACTTTGTCCCTTCTTCATATGTATCTCCTTCCACTTCGTAATCATCTTTATCTTCATGTTTGTGTTCATGTTCCTCTTTCTCTTCTTCAGTCCCATAATCAGAACCAAATGCATCATACTCATCTTAATCGCCAAAAACATCCAAAACGACGTCCCATGTTCCTCAGAAAAGCCAAAACTTTGTTCAGACTTCCGTAGGCATTTGGTCAACTAGTTCAAAATCAATATTGGATGATTCATGTGTGGATGATTCATGTGTATATAAGCATTGAATCTAGGGAAAAAAGAAAAATACTTTAACTAACCTCCCTGGAAAAAAGGTCTTTTGATAATGTTTTAAATTTAAAAAGTGCGATCCTATATTAATCAATATGCAAAAAAACAGAAAAGTCAAACAAAACAGATCATGGTTTTAAATAATATATAAAAAAAAACAGAGAAATCATAATTAAATTATGCAAACCTTTATTTTTTTCTTCTTTATGTTTGTTACCTTCATAACATTTTGTGGTAGACTTTTTTTCCATCTTATCGATATTCCTCTATGCGTTTGATTTAGCTATGATAGCAAACAATCAAATCATTCTCTCTCCACCATAAACACGCAAAAGACATCAATGTATCCCTAATAACTATTAACAAAATCAGTTGCCTTGCGCTCAAATTAGAACTGGAAACTATTAACAAAATTGACTTTATAATATGAATTAGTATTGATATATATTTTAAAACACTCAACTTAGAATTTTTTAAATAATTACATTGCTATTAAGTATAACAATACTTGATTTTTAAAAAAATAAATACAAACGCATATCACAAAAGAAAAAAAAATTGCAATAAAACACATGTATTTATCGATATACTTATTATCCAATACATCAAACCAAACCAACAAAATCATATTTGGTTTTGTCTTTCACTTGGAGATCATTAACAAAATGGAGTCCATAAATGTGAATTGGTATTGATATTTTAAAATGTCCAAAACATAATTTTCCAAATAATCACATTGCTAATAAGTATAACATTAAATTTTATAAAATGTACTAAATACAAATACATATCACAAATGAAAAAAAAATGTATAGTAAAACACAGATAATCTTCGATACATAACTACTATCCAATACATCAAACCGAACCAACAAAATCGCAATTGGTTTTATTTTTTCACTTGGAAAAAACTATTGTTCTGATACGAAATCCAGAACATGAGAGTATTATAGGCTTACCACATACTCCCAATATTCGATGATAATATGAAATTTTTAGTATTAAAATTCAAGAGAATAAGAAATAAAGGCGAAATTTTAGATCGTCTTCAAACTAATAAATCATAAAATCAACTAATCCAAAAATCTTTATAAATGTAACAACCACAATGAACCAAAAATGTTTGTTGTGTATCACTCGTTATCATCTTCATTTGTAATATTGAGTGGGATCTCTTGTTTGAAACCTTGTAACTTATTTTAGGAAACAGAGCATTAGATCAAAGCATGAAAATTACAAAAGTCCAAAATCATGTAAACAGAAACGCTAAAAGCTCACAAAACGTTTTTTAGAATAGAGAATCATATCAAATCATTAAAAACGCAAAAGCTAACTAAAAACACCCAAAATATTTTTAGCGTTGGATAAATCGACTACAAACTCTATTAAACTAACTAAATAAATAAAAAACACAAATAAACCAAACATAAAATCAAATAATAACATAGTATTTATAAAAAAAAAAAATCCAAAATCAAATCAACAACCAAGAATTTTAGACCCAAATGTATCCGGAAACTATTCCCTCCTGCATATGTTACGCAACATAATTGAATAGGTGGAGAGAGGCACGTTCTCAAGGTACCTATACCACGTGTATGCGCAATAGTCCTATTCATAATCTCCAATACCTTAAAAAAATTGTATTCATGATTGGATCTGTTCGAGCTTGAACGAAATTTATATTTCTATACGCCGAGTAACTTGTTGCAGATTAGTAAAATGAGACAAAAAAGAAAACATAGCAAATCTAAAATAGAGAAAGTTCTATATCACCGAAACAAAACAAAATTTTAAAATTTGCTTTTTTTTTGTTACCTAAAAGTTTGGATCTCTCATATGACGTGAACTTGATGTTAACAAACCAACATGCAACTCAAACATAATTCTCATGCTTTCACCTTGTAATGGTAGTTATTGTTGTACAACGGCAAGTGAACCGTGACACCAACCATGGAGTCTCTACCTACATAAGCAGCTTATTTTTATTCACATTGTGACTTCAATTGCAGAAATTTTTTTTGAGTATTCAATCACATCAGACCACCGACAAACTCTACATGCATGTTGAAATTTTGTTTTTACTTGCACGGCTAGAAGCATAAATAATAGCCTATGGACTAATTAAATGAAAAATGGCTCGTGTTTTTTGTGATTTCACTCAATCAAAACATTCAAAATATATAACTTTCGAAGGAAAAGCTTATATTATTAAATTAATCAAAATATTTTTGTCTAGAAGCTTGGTTTTTGGTACCGGTAATGGCGTTATAGACCACCACCAAATCGACCTGTGTTTTTTGTGATTTAACTCGATCTAAACACTCAAAATATACCACTTTCGAGAGGGGAGCGCATATTATTATATAAACTCAACATTTAGAAACTTGTTTTTGGTACTGATAATAGCCTTATGGACCAAATGAAAATTGGCTCGTACTTTCTATGATTTCAATCGATCAAAAACACTCAAAATATATAACTTTGGAAAAAAAGACTCATATTATGAAATTAAATCAAAATGTTTTTGTCTAGAAGCTTGGTTTTTGGGACCGGTAATGGTCTTATGGACCAACTCCAAATCGATACGTGTTTTTTTTGTTATTTGACTCGATCTAACCACTCAAAATATACAACTTTCGAGGTGAGAACGCATATTATTATATTAACTCAACATGTTTTTGGGTTGAAACTTGTTTTTGGTACCGATAATAGCCTTATAGACCAAATGATTATTGGCTCTTGTTTTTTTTTTTTGTGATTTCAATCGATCAAAACACTCAAAATATATAAATTTCGAAGGAAAAAATCATATTATTAAATTAAATCAAAATATTTTTTTCTAGAAGCTTAGTTTTTGGGTCCGACAATGGTCTTATGGACCAACTCCAAATCGATCCGTGTTTTTGTGATTTGATTCTATCTAAACACTCAAAATATATAACTTTCGAGGCGAGAACACATATTATTTTTTTTTTTTTGAGATGTAATTTATTTACCAACAAAAGAAAAAAAAGTTTTACAAAAGTTGGTCCAGCAATCTTATGGAAATTTTCCGACCTAAAAGCAAATCAGAAAAAATAATAATAAAGCAATAAAGCATTACAAAATCAGGGGAGGGAGGAAAGGCATCGAAAAAAGAAGACGAAGTAAGACTTCTTCAAAGAAATGTAGAAACTGCATTCCAGCGGAGTAATGGTTCATCCGGACCTGTATCATTTCCTTGACGCAGAGAAACAAGCCGTAAACTAACCTCCTTGCGAATGACGTGGGCCAGATACAGAGTTGAGTGTCGCGGTCGCTCGTGACATCGGCCATTCCTCTCTTTCCATATCCAATAGATCACTGCCTGGAACGCAAGGCGAGCTAACATGGTGTCCAACGGAGAGAGGTTGTTGCACAGAAGAGATCGGACGGTTCGATGCCAATCAGGGTTGATTCTGAATCCAAGCAATCTCGTACAGAGCATGTCCCAAACGGTGTAAGAATAGGGGCATGCAAAGAAGAGATGATCTCTAGTTTCATCGGGTTCGCCACAGAGTGGGCAGTGCTGGACAAGCCCCCATAGCCTCATTCTCGAACCTGTGGAAAGCTTGTTGCGACACGCGAGCCATGCTATGAACGCTTGTCTCGGGATTGCCTGAGGAAACCACAAGATACGGTGCCACTCTACGGGAGGGGCATGCGTTCGTATTTGGTGCCATGTGCGTTTTGAGGAGAACTTACAGTCATAAGAATCTAATTTCTGTTTCCAGAGATATTGATCAGTCCCCCCGGATTGAGTAGGTACCCAAACTTGATGGAGACAATCGATTAAGGTCTGAATGTTCCCATTTCTACTGCGCCGAACTGCCCAAGCATTCCCACAAACAGCTTCTGAGACCTTGGCATCCCTTCTTATGCCGAGAAGTCTTGTTCCCACTTCACCCGTAATGTTGATCAGAGGGCCAATATGTAGCCAGTTGTCAAACCAGAAGTGAGTGGATGCCCCGTTGTGCACTTCTGATTTCAGAAAGGTTGCAGCGAGAGGCCGAAGCTTGAGGAGTTTCCTCCACATCCATGAGCCCCTCGTTGTTTTTTCTGAAATGTCCCAGAACGAGTTATTTCGGAGGAGATACTGCTTAGTCCATGCAACCCATAGTGAACCAGAGGTTTCAAATAGCCTCCATATCAGCTTCAGTGAGAAGACTTTGGAAACGTCTCGGAGTTTATGGATCCCGAGCCCTCCTTCCTTTCTTGGAGTACAAAGATCGTCCCAAGCTACCTTCGCTTTCGATGTGGAGTTCGGAGAACCTGTCCAAAGGAAAGCTGGGCAAAGTCTTTCAATCTCAGCAAAGCAGCGGTTTGGAAGACGAAAAGCAGTGCACCAGAAGTTAACGATACTTGTTAATACTGAGTTGATGAGTTGTAGGCGACCTGCATAAGACAAAGTTTTACTCGCCCAAGAGTTCAACCGTGTTCTGATTTTGTCAATTAAGGGCTTAAAGTCCAGCTTAGTCATGCCTTTCGAAGTGAGAGGCAGCCCCAAGTATCGTATAGGCAGAGTATCCAGCTGAAGCCCAAGCAAAGTGGCCGTTTCCTGAAGGTCGGAATGTGTTCGGCCAGCCATATATAAAGCAGATTTACACATATTGATGGCGAGTCCAGATTCTTGTTCAAATTCCTTGAGTACCTCAGCAATGCCCCTAATTGATGGAGCCTTTCCATCTGTGAAAACCAATAAATCATCAGCAAAACTTAAATGAGTAAGATTAAGTTCCTTGCATTTAGGATGGAACCCAAATCTGTTTTCATGGGCTGCCTTGTCAAGCCGGTGCGATAGTACATTAATTGCCACGACAAACACGATTGGTGAGAGAGGGCAACCTTGTCTTAAACCTCTCGAGCTTGTAAAAAATCCCTCAAGTTCACCATTCACACATACAGAGAAGGCTGCCGAGGAGATGCAGCTCGAAATCCAACTGATATAGATCTCAGGTAGGTTCATTGCTCGTAACACTCCAAGGATGAAATCCCATCTTATCGAGTCAAATGCCTTAGCAATATCAATCTTTAAAGCACATCTTGAAGAGATATTATCTTTGTGGTAGTCTTTTACCAGTTCGGTTGCGAGCAGGACGTTTTCTAGGAGGAGTCTTCCTTCGATAAATGCACTTTGATTCCATTGCATAGCTGCTGGGAGTAAACATTTCAAACGAGAGGCTAGGATTTTCGAGACAATCTTATATATGATGTTGCAGCAGGCAATAGGGTAGTAGTCTTTCATCTCTCTGGCGTCTGACTTCTTAGGGATTAGAGCAAGGGTTGTTGCATTAACACCATTCGGCATGAAGCTTGTCTGAAAGAAGGATTGAACCGCGACAACAAAATCTGAACCAAGTACATTCCACGCTTTCACATAAAATTCCTTTGTATAACCATCAGGCCCCGGTGTTTTACTTGCAGGCATGGATAGAAGAGTTTGCTTTATTTCTTCCTTTGTTATCTGATTTATCAAGGCCTCGACTTGCAGGGCAGAACACTTGAATTCAATCAGCTCTGAGAGATCGTCTTGATATGGAGTTGCCGATAGCGAAGGAGCGCGGTTTAGAAACTCTTTGAAGTAGCCAACTGCCTCATCTTTTATCAGCTTGGGATCCAAAAGTTTGTGACCATTGGAGAACACATATTATTATATTAACTCAACATGTTTTTGGGTTGAAACTTGTTTTTGGTACCGATAATAGCCTTATAGACCAAATGATTATTGGCTAGTGTTTTTTATGATTTCAATCGATAAAACACTCAAAATATATAAATTTCGAATGAAAAATTCATATTATTAAACTAAATTAAAATATTTTTGCCTAGAGGCTTAGGTTTTGGGTTCGGTAATGGCTTTATGGACCACTAAGTGTATTACGTGTGTTATAATATGACGATATTTTGAAATTGTTATATCATTCACTTTTTTATATACAATTATAATATGCATTATTCTTTCAATTATAGTATTTCAATTGTAATATTTTGAGTTTATTACTACATATAACTAATAGTAAATTATTATTCTTATTTTGAAATATTTTATAAAACAAATGTTGCTTGTTTTGTAATATCACCAACATTTATCCTCGTTTGCCATAATCGCAACTATCATTTCGTTATACATAAGGTATTCTACTAACCTAATATTGTTATACATAATAGTGATATATTTGGTTTCTGAGTTAGCATTTTTTTTAACATAAACTATCTCCTAGGTATAAAAAATTAAGGTAAATCAATATAGAATAAACATAAAAATATGGAAACATATCATATCATAATAGTTGAATCAAAAGTTAAAAATACGTGAGTATGATACGACAATCTATTCGAAACGAATAAACTATAAAGTCAAAACAATTTTGATTTAACACCACTTAAGTCCATATAACACACTCAATGTAATAAATTCATTACTACATTAAGGTATTGTGTTAAAGTATTATGGCGAGAGAATAGAAATGTTAATTAATATATTTCAAAGAAAGCTCTTCCCGGAAAATCATATGTAACAAATTTCTTCTGAGAAATCGAGACCAATCAAGTGATAAAATCAATAAAAAAGATTGGTTAACCATTCCATTCTCTTAACCAAACAGAGCAGAATAATCTGCCAAAATGACATAAAATAATTAATCGAAAAAAAGAGAAAGCATAAAGTCTTATAGTTAGGTCGGATAATAACATCATCCATCCAACACAAAGCAAAGGAACACACACCAAGTAGGCCACTGCTAGTGACGCATACACGAAACTACACTATAATCATGTCGTATNGCTACACTATAATCATGTCATATTTACTAAAACATAATTTATCTTGATAGATAAGAATTTTCAGGGTCAAAAGCAGAATAAGCATCTTGTTCGTCACACATTGTCCTTCTTAAGCAGCATCTTGTTCTTCACACATCACATAAGCAATGCAAAATCATATTTTCAACATCCCAATCTGTTATCAAATATTAAATTACAAAGGGCACGCACGTACCATTTCCTGAAGCTCCTCCACAAAGCACATAATTGCTCCAAGTTGTACTCGAGCTCCTTGAGCATGGTAATCTCGAGATCGTTCTTCTCTATATTCTCATGAAAAGGAAACTGGGATGTCATTTGTAGACGAAGAACCACCACATAAGGCCTCAACAGTAGGCATATTTGGGAACTCGATCATGTTATATGATGACAAAGATGAAGATGGAGTATGAGCATGAGGGATAGCAGACTCAACTTCACCAACCAGCAGGTTATCTTTTTCCGGGATTTGTGATTTATAAGTTCTCGTTCTAGATCAGCACCTTTCACTGTCCCAAGATTAACACTGGAGCTGCCATGATGAGCTGCCATGATGAGCTGGTTCATGATCAGTCCATGAAACTCATTCACAGCAGAACCCTTCAACGATGCATCAACCTGACCACCCACCAAAAAAAAAAGATCTAGTAAGTACATGTATCAACACCCAAACATGTTGCCAAACTTAGCACCGTTAGAGAAAGCCATCATTTTGTAACATTACACTTTTTATCCACCGTAATAACCTTGGTGATGAAAACAAATCAACAACGATGATATATATAGAAAATATCGATCAAATATTTTTATTCTTTTCAATATATCCGTAATATTAATATCTTTAGTAGCTTAAATTTGAATAAAACTGACATTTAGTCTTGACCATTATTAGAAGCAAGTTATACATATTACGTTTACCCGTAAATGTTTTTTTTTTTTTTTAGAATTTCTGAATTTTATTAATCTTAACGGGACGATTACATAGATGGGAAAAAAATAACTAAGGAAAGGAAAAAGTCTTACATCGACAAAGCTAATCCGGTGTGAACAAGGCCCGGTACAAGAACAAATAACACTAACGAGAGGAAGAGTCTCGAAACCACAATGCAAGAGCATCCTTAAACCTTAGAATGTGTCTTCTCGCTGAGCAAGTGTTGCGGATTCCACGGTCAATCATCTTGAGCAACACTGTTGCCGATATTCTAGTTCCTTCGAAGATCCGAGCATTTCTCTCATGCCAAATGGCGTATATAATTGCCTGCGCCACAATGAGCCTAAGGAAGGCCAGTGGTGAATTTTCCGTCGGCACCAGAAGCCATTCAAGGAAATGAGACCATGAGCTGAAACCTATGAAAGGGCACAAAAGCCTTCTAGAGCACCATCTCCACAATTCATGACTGTAATGGCACCGAAGGAATAGATGATCCTTTTTTCTCCATAGATTTCACAAAGATAGCAAGTATCATCTTCAACAATTCTCCAAGAGAGTAACCGAGAAAGAGTAGGTAATCTATCCAAACAACAAAAGCCACATGGTGAATGAGTGTTTAGGAACAGAACCTGAAAACCAAACTTGCCGATGCCAAATAACCTCATGTCTCTCAGGCCTTATCTTCTTCCAAGTGTTTGAAAAATTGAAGCTGTCTCCAGCCACACCGGTACTCCGAGCCCATAAGTAGTGATCCGGTGAATGAGATGCAATTTGGACAGTAGTAAGGAAGCACATAAGGGAAGCCCAAATAGCATGTGTCATATGCTCTCAGGAACTCATATAACTGTCCAAACGGTGTCCAACAATCATACCAAAATGAGCACTCCTTTCCATTTCCAATAACTTAAGAGAGGAGTTGATTTTGCTAAAGGCCTCAATTTCAGAAGTTGCTTCCACATTGAAGAACCTCTGCCCTTTGAAGACAGTTCCCAAAAATCCTTCCTGCTGAGTTTGTATTTTCTACACCAAGCAACCCACAAAGACCCTGAAGAAGTGAACAAAAGCCAAATAAGTTTTAACCCGTATACTTTATCCCAACTCACTTTGGCTTGTTTCGGTGTTTTAGTGGAGCCCGACCACAAGAATCTACGGCACAGCTTATTGAGATCCTTAACGCATCTATTTGGCAGAATGAAAGCAGCACACCAATATCCAATTATGCTTTGGATTAACGATGTCAAAAGCTATACTCTCCTAGCATGAGATAAATGCCTTACATGCCAAGCTTCTAGCCTATTCCTTACCCTCTGAATTAAGGGTTCACAATCTGATCTGGAGAGCGGATTAGGGAGAAGAGGTAATCCGAGGTACCTTACGGGGAGAGTACCCAATGGGAAACCAGAGAACCCAGCCAGGAATAAATCTGTCTTATTCCTATTCAAAATCAGACCTGAAATATTGGAGAAGTAGTCTAGCAGCTTCAGAATTTCCTTCAAGGAAGACAGTTCTCCATCAAAGAACACCATTACAATATCAGCAAAGATCAAATGTGTGACATTCGGGTTTTGAGTCCTCGGGTGGAAGCCTATAAAACCATTGTTGAAAAGTAGATCTAGCAATCGAGAGAAGATGTCCATACCGATGACAAATAGATACGGTTATAGGGGATCTCCTTGTCTTAACCCCTTCTTCCCTTTAAAATAACCACAAAGCTCACCATTAACTGTGACGGAGAATCTCTTAGAACTTATGCACTGACTTATCCAAGCAATATATCTTCTGGGAAAGTTTGTTGCTCTCAAGATATCAATGATAAAGCTCCACTCAATGGAATCAAATGCTTTTTGCAGGTCTATTTTTATCATTCCTCTTTTTGATATTCCATTGTTGTTGTATCCTTGGACCAGTTCTGAGGCTAAGAGAACGTTCTCCACAATCTGTCTCTTTTTGACAAAAGCAGTTTGGTTCTCTTGGATCATCTCAGGTAGCAAGCTTTCAAGACGGCGAGCAAGAAGCTTTGCTATCACTTTGTACATTGAATTTAACAGGGAGATTGGCCTGTACTCAGAGACTCTCTCAGCATTTGTGATTTTTGGGATCATAGTAATGGTTGTGGAGTTCCAGCTAGGCTCCATCTTACCTGAGGAAAGAACTCCATGATTGCATTGCTCACTTCTTCTCCCACTATCTCCCAGCAACTTTTGAAAAATTCTCCCGTATACCCATCTAGACCAGGAGCTTTATCCGATGGCAATGCAAAAAATTCAGCTTTGATTTGAGCCGCCGAAAAAGATCGATCAAGAGTAACTCTCTGCAAATCTGAGCATCTAAAGGGATGAACAGATTCAATACCTTGTAATAAGTCTGATGGTCTATGTTCTGAGGACCCAAGCAGCCTAGCATAGTACTCCACGCATGCCCTCTTGATATCTTCTTGCTCTGAAACTACTGAATTATCCTCCAGCCTTAGTTTTTTTATTCCATTTACCGAAGTTCTCACTGCCACACTTCTGTGGAAAAACTTGGTATTTTGGTCTCCATCTTTGAGGTGTTGTATTCTTGATTTATGTCTCATGAAAATCTCCTCCACTATTGAGAGCTCTTTCCACTTAGAGAAGGCTTAAGATTCTCACTCTGCAATTTCCGTCGAAGGAGAGTTTAACATTTCTGCTTGCACCTCTTTTGCTTCCACCACTCTATTCTGAATACTCGAATATGCAGACCGATCGAGTTCTCTCAGCCTGTTTTTCATGGTTTTTAACTTCTTCCCAACGCTTATCATTAATGAGTCGTGCGTTTGCGTAGAGTTCCAACGCTTATCTTCACTGTCACACCAGCAATCGGGAATCTTACGCAACAGCAAGCATGATCTGAGAACAAAGGCTCCTCAAACGCGATTGAAACGTTCGCAAATGCCAATACCCAATGATCATTACCTAGTACTCTGACTATCTTTTCAGCAATGGGATTATTTTTTTGGTGATTCTACCAAGTGTAGATCGGCCCTATTGCAAGCAAATCTAGTAGATCAGAGTTGGATTGACATCTTCTGAATTCTCTTGCACCCCCAGTAATAGTATCAAAATCTAATCTTCTCGTGTGCTCGGAAGGGCTTAGAGTTTGGTTGAAATCTCCAAGCACAATCCAAGGTGAATTTCTCAATGGAGTGTCATTTGCCATAGATTCAATCTGCTCCCACAACCTTCTTCTCTCTTGTCTGAGATTAGAAGAGTAGACAAAAAAAGCCGAGAAATTCAAATCACGACTTAGGACAGAAATACCACTAGTAATTTGCTGCCGAGACTTATTGTAAACCATAACCGAAGCCTCTGGACTCCAAACCACCCAAATTTCCCCAAGGTGTGAGTGTTCATAATTCGATACTAAGCTCCAATGCGGAAGGATACTATTTATAATACTCATCGCATTGTGCTCCAAAACATGTGTCTCGAGTAGACACCCAAAAAGTGGTCGATTCTGTCGACACCAATTTCTAAACCTCTGCTGCTTTACACGGCAATTTATCCCTCTTACGTTCCAACAAAACATCATCATTACAAAAAGGGGTTTGGTGTGAATTATCGACGGAGGGAAACCCCTCCCAAAGTACCAGGTCCATTCTTCTGGTTGGCTTTATTTTTTCTTACCCTTCTTAGAATTTACCGGAGTGAAGCCATCAAAATCCTCTGATGATTGCTTTGATAATTTTGGTTCAACCGATGTAGCTTCCAAAATTGACACATTCTTCTCTTTATCTAAGACTGGACGGGATGGGAGACTTGCCTCTGTACTTTCAACAAAATCTTTGTTAACTCCTGAGCAATCTCCTATCACCTTCGTTGAATAAACCATGACCTTGTCTTTTCTTTTTGGTTTCACGATGGACTTTGGTGAAGGTGAATTCATAAGCTTTTTACCCCTTTTTAGCTTCGGGCAAATATCCTCTGCGTGGAAAGCTGCATTACAATGCTGACAAAACGGAGGTCTTTGCAAACACCGTTTGAACAAAGCTGACATATAGGTGGAAGATGAGGGCACGAAACCTCAACCCTTCGGATATCTCCACTGTGGAAACGAATACGAACTGTTTCCGGAAGGGGACTGTGGAGGTCAATTATTGTGAAAACCTTAGCCAACTCGAAATTTGTCATTGTCTCTGTTTCCTTATGAAGAAACTTTGGGTGACCAACCAAACTTGCAATGTGGCTGAGACTCTTGGGATTGTAGAATTCAAACAGAACTTTACGTTTGAACACTCCACATTGGAGCTGTTTTCAGAGCTGTTTCGAGGGTTTGTTCCCCGGAGTCCATTCCGCTACAAACATCGAGCTCCCATCTATCGACCAAAGACCTTCACGAAGAACCCTTTGACGAGTGAAGCATTTGGTATTTTGAAAAAGTAGGTGTACTCTTCAAGCTTTGTGACAGTGATGTCTCTTTGCCATCTATTCCACATGAGATTAACCACCGCTTTAATTTTTCCATAAGATGGAGCCTTCCTATAGAATTGACCCACCACAAAGTCTTTCCATAGAACTTTGCTTTCTTCAATCACTTGGTCTGGAATATTAACAGAGCGCTCACCAGAATCTAGAAGAAATGGAGAGCCACACTTTTCGAGGGGTTTTGGTCCACCTTGGACTCGGTCCACCCAAGTTAAAGTAGACGAACCCACCACCAACTGAGAAACCTCGGCTAGGCTTGGAGGAGGAGAAGCCTTAGATTTCAGATCTGGAGATGGGGTTGAAGATGAGGTCGGAGCCGCCGAGGAGAGTGGAGTTTTCTTAGTCTCCACCAAAGAGGGCTTCGATGCGTCAGGAACTAGATGACAGGTCGGAATCTCCGAAGCTTTAGAGCTGAGTGTAGATCTGATTTGTGCAATCGTCATCTTCACCGGAGGGGAAACCGCACTATGGGTCTTTCGATTGAGGGGAAAAGGGGTTAGACGTGGGGGTTTCTTTTTTTTTCTGGCCATGGTGGTTAAGAACCGCCGGCGGTGGCCACCACCGACTAGGGTTGAGAACGGAAAGAGGGGAATTTTTAGAGAGGATTTTAGAGAGAAACTATTTAGAGAGAGAAATTGTGATATCTTCTTGTTTACCCGTAAATTGATTGTCGTTATCCACAACCGCACATTTTTTATTTAAATAGAAGTTATACTATTAACTTTTAAAATATATTTTACTCGCTATTATTTTTAAGTATAAAATATATGTATGCATAGAAGCCCCTTAGCCCAAGTGGTGAAGGAATTAAAAGCTTCTACATCAGGTATGGGGTTCGAGTCCCATAAAACGTAATTTCTTGCAGATTAATAGAGACAAAGCTTATCGAAGGTTCCAGAGTGCTGCAGTTGGAGCCGTCCGTCATAGTCTCGTGTGTTACAGAGAGAGCATATCCATCATAGGGATGTTGTACATGCAGAACCATCTATGGTGGATCCGAGTGTTACAGGGAGAGATCTGCATCGTGGAATCGTTGTTCGTGGAAACTGTTCATCATAATCGTAAGATAGTTGAATATCATTAGGGATTAAATCAAAATTTGTAATGATGATATCTCAGACGAAAAACAAAAAAAAAATATATATATATGTATGCGTTCTCGATAAGTAATGATCTCTTAACTGAAAATCTTGCATTGATTCTAAATATATCTTATTGAGAGACTCACTTCGGATACAAAATCTGTTTATCAGTCTTTCGTTTCCGCAAATTTTAAATTATTTTTGATTGAGTAACACCACATCCCAATTCTAAAATATCTATTCCATTTAACTATTAATTTTTTTTCTTTGTAGATTAATATGTTACCACAAGAGTCATAACAAATCAAACATCTATGCTCAACCGAAGATTATAGACCCAGAAACCAACAAACTATTTTACATTAGCCATAACGAAGATACTTACAATCATAATAATAAAATTTGTAATTGTAGATTAATCTGTTATCACAAGAGTAATAATTAAATCAACATCGATGCTCAACAGAAGAATATAGACACAGAAACCATCAAACTCTTTTACATTAGCCATCATGAAGGTATTTACAATTACAATAATTTACAAACCAGAATAATCACACCGAATACATCATATTTTTTTTTTACAATAAAACACATGTGAAACTTGAGGTACCAGTTCACCCAAGCCCGTATACCTCCAATATCATGGATTGTTGGAGATGGGGCTGCTCACCTTCATCCAAAGCCCGGCTCAACCCAGCCCGACCCGAGTTTAAACCCAACTTCGGCCCAAATGACCCAAGAACGAGCCCATGAGTTCAGCCTACAACAAAAGGCTTTCGCCTCGGCCCACGATGGACGACCTCGGCCCAACCGACCTAGAGATCGTATGTCAGGAGGCCGGTCATGAATTAAGGCGGATATCGTGGAAGATGGCGGGCCACCACCCTCCCTTTTCTAGCACCACTTAGGATTCTGAAGGTATAAGTAGAGGGGAGGAAAGGAGAGAAAAAATGAGGACGAACCCAGAAAAATAGCGCTTGTATTCATCCCATATTGTTAATACAAAATCACCCGCTTTAAACTTATTCTCACTCTGATCTTCGTTCTAATATTTGAACTATACCTAAACCCACCTCGGAACTATTATCATAAATATCCGAGTTCAACATGGATCATGATCTGGATTTTGAGATACACACAATCAAGTACACTCCTAATTGGCCCCATTCTTGCATTGACCTGAGACACCGAGGAAATGCACGAAAAAACAGTAAGCTTAATACAAAGAATAAACGAAGATCCGAGATCGAACAAAAAATGAGATTAACCTAATCATTATATTAACATAACGTAAAACATACACAAAAAGAGAAACATCCACTAAATATAGACCTAATTATTATTCGATACAATAAAAACTCATATGTGAACGACGACATCTGAGGGACCACCATCACCAGCATCACGTTGACAGCCAACGACATATCATGAAAATCACAAGGCGAAGTATCAAACAAATTTCAAGGAAAGTCGACCAACGACAACAGCTCATAATAATTTCCACCAACAGAAATTGACCAATCAAACCCAACGAACACCGCTTAAAATTTCCCAACGCCAATATTCACCAACCAAGATCACTAACAGAGACGATGTATCTCGACAATACATCACTAATAGAGACGTTGTATCCCAACAATATACTCGCTCATCGTCTGCAAAATGCAACCTAACAACTATTCAAATAACCCAATCGATAACCAAAAACAGAATCTGAGCAAATCTATATCACGGCGAGTTAGATACAGAGGAAATACCTAACGCGAATATATTTATAGGGAATGGGATTAGGGTTTCAAAAAAGTAGGCAAAATATGAACGGCCAAGATCATTCAAGATTAAGATCAACGACCGAGATGATTTTTTAAAAAGGGCAAACCTGACTATATTTGTAATGCAATTAACCGACTACGACCGAGAAAATACGGCCGAGAAAATACGGCGCGTATCGCCTAGGGTTTCGTTAGGGTATTTGTGTCATTGTCAAATATCTATTAATATGAACGGTTGAGTTTACCAAAATTTAAGATCAACGCTCTAGATCGAAAGAAGAAACCAGATAGTAGAGAACGGTCGAGATGATCACGAAACAAAACCAACGATTCAAATGAGACTTTCATTAATGGCATATTAGTCTTTTAAAGTATGAAATCATCTGGATGGCTGAGATCGTTCGCATCGAAATCGAAGGCACATATCGTATTTTAAATAAGGGGTTAACAAACGGTGGAAATTAAAAAATAAGAAGTCCGACGGTTAAGATCATTTTTTTCCCAGGGGCAGGGTCGAAATTAACCACTCCGAGGATAAATTTGGAGTGTTTTTCACATCTCATTTAATATAATGATCGCCTAATTTTGCTATATTCCTCCGTAATTTTCTCGACCAACGGAGTCCAAAAAGGCAAACACATAACAATTTGCATACTAATTTTCTAACAAATTTTCATTTCTTTGTATCATGTTTGAATTCCATTATTTATTTATTTTTTACATCGTTTGGATCGACAAAATTTGACTTATAACTCAATCTTTCCTCTAACGCAACTTACTTACGTTGAGTTGAACTCCGATGGAAAAAACCGTAGAAATGGACAGTTAGCTACTTGACTAAACATTTTCCCTTATCTATTCACTAGTCTATATATATATACATAGCTAGCTTTTCTATTTTCTTGTGATGATGACACATCATCATCATCCACATGTATGCTAAATTTTTTTAATATTTAATTTGTTCAACTTTATTAACATATTAACAATATCTTTAGAATTAATATATTGAACTATGAATGGAAGTTGAATGGTCATTTCTCATATCGTACATCATAAAACTGGAAAAAAATTTAGCATAGTTTTAGGAATATTAATTAATATATTCCAAATTTTATTATTGTAAAACCTAAGAGTGTTGCTCTGATACCACTTGATACGATCCTCCCAAGGAGTCGGCACTCTAAGGTCGGTAAGAGGATATGCTTTGCAACTAAGAAACCGTGAAGTCTCAAAGTTCAAAGGATGTGGATCGAATGGTCGCACAGAGGATGCGGAAGGCCTTTGATATTCCTGTTAATCATTTGGATATGACACACCAAGACGGATCGGGTTGATCAATGAATATTACACACCATGATCGATCAATGGATATTACACATCATTGACAAGAAAAATTAGAATCACTCTCAAAGTTCTAAAAATAAAAAGAAAGTCTTATTTTACTTAGAGGAGATTACATGATTTATATAAAGAAATAAAACTTGCAGAAGAAGCTGAATATTTAATGGTCTAGGAAATATGATAAGCGTAAAGACAAATAAATGAGAATAAAAAAAAGTTGCATATGAATTCAACTCTTATGCTTCCAAGGTGACACGATATTCAAAGAGAATCTTCAACTTCATTTTCGTCACTCCTCTTACCCATAAAAATTTGACATTTATTTTGGGCTTCCTTGGGGTTAAATTAGGTTCACAATGGACTGGACTTGATAGTTAACTTCATGAATGGATTTTTGAATGTTCACCATGTCCAGAACTTCATGAATAAGTCCATTATTGCCATCTTTGAATGTTGAAGATGCCACTTTGCTTTTGATCCGATTGAGTTGCGTCATGCTTCTTCAACATTATTTTTGCTGCTTGCCAGGATCACATCAGAAATGAATTAACCTAATTACGAGAAGAACTTGGGTTGAGGGGTTTTTTGTTTTCATTTTTAAAAAGAAAACAAGGAGCAACGATGGCTTTAGACTATGAAAACAAAAGAAAACAAAAAATTATAAGCAAGTGGTTTAGAGGAAGCACAATGGCTTGAACAAGAAGCAACGATGGCTTTAGATTTGAAAACAAAAGAAAAAAAAATCATAAGTAAGTGGTTTAGAGGAAGCACAATGGCTTGAATTTAAAACTCTATGGCTTAGTAAAATAATGGAGATTAAGAAGCACGTAGGCTTAAAAAATTAGAAAAAGGAGTTTGATCGTTAGATCGAAACTCGAGCATAACATACTCTGATACCATGATAGATTGATGAGAGTTTAGGAATTAGAAGAATTGTATATTGACTCTCATGAAAATAGATGTACATGATAAATACGCTTATATAGGAAATGAATTAACCTAATTATCTAACTAATAGAATCATATTAACATAAATACAAATCTCTAAAATATATATTCATAATATTCTCAATAATATCATGGATCTTCTAGATCATTTTACAGTCTTTAGCATCAAGTTGTTTCAACTTTTATATAGTATAGATGCTTCAATGTTTCATAAATACTATAATCTATGTTATTGTATTGTTTGTTTATCCCTTTATATATGTGATATTTAATTTGTCTCTATATATGTAGCTTTGGATTCTATAGAGCTATCTCCAACGTTTCTCTAATTCATGAGGTGAACACAAGCTTTTTTTATTGTTGTCTTTTTCTTTATTTTATATAATTGTTCGTTCTTCATTGTAATAAATATTTTATGAAATTGCTGGAACAATAAAATTCATATTTAAACAAAATATAAAAAACCCGCGATGCGAGGGTATTAGGCTAGTATATAATAAACTTGGTTTCCTATATCTTCCAACCAAATTGTCCTGCTTTCTTTTAAGGCACCGAACCACCATCTCATCTACTTCTAAACGACACAACACACAAATTCAGTTTCGTTTGACATTTAAATTTAACTTACAAAACAGACAAGAAAAACAACATTCCGTATATATGTAGCTCGATCGAGAAGGCCATATCATACAAATTAATCTATGTACCTTTTTTTCTTTCTAAAACCGGCTACATGGTCTAGTTAAAATCTTGAGATGTTTTGGAGAGTATGTAGTTTTATAAAGTGTAATTTGATGAATGACTAATTTTGTAAAGTTATCTGAAGAATAAGTATTTTTTACCATTTCTCTAATTATAGAGAGTGTATTAGAGAGCTGATTTTCATTTTTTTACTATGTTAACGAGGAATAAAATTGGCTTCCTTCTTTTGGGCTTAAAACCCTCTTTCTCATCTAGAGTCTTTCTTTAGATTGAGAATAGAGTTTTGACCGGAATTTTCCATTTCCTTTTGCTGACTTACTCGTTTTCCACCCATTTGGTCCTTTTTCTGGTTAATCTTCAAAGTTTCTAGGGTTTATTCATCTTGTTCTTACTTCTGGGTTTGAACTTTCTGAAAATTTGTGGCTCTTTGTGGTTCGGTTTGTCTTTAGTGTTTCTCGGCTAGTGACTAATTGTGACAACCTACTTAAAAAAAGTTGATATTGTTACAAAATATTGTGACTAATTGTTTTGTCACAATATTGTGACGATTTAAATACCAAATCGTGACAAAATTATTTAGTCATAAAAGTGTCACAACTTTGTCATAATATTGTGACTAGATTGAAAGTAACAAATCACTAATTGTGACATAAATGTTACAAAATATATAGTAACAAATATTGTTACAGATTTGCAACCAAATCTAGTAACTAAATTATATGATTTTTGTGACTAAACTTAAGTCATTCACAATTACAAATATTTTGTAAGTATGTTATCACAATTAGTCACTATTTTAGTGACCACTAAATTTGGTCATAGATTGTGACATAGTTGTTACAGCTTTGTAACAAAGATTAAAATCACAGATAAATTAAAAAATAAATAAAAAATATGTTCAATTTTATGAAAAAAACCAAAAATACTTGATAACCGGAAAAGAGTACAAATGACATAATAAAGTGTAAAAAAATATTAGTAAGATTCGTCACTATATAATTTGATATCAGAATTTCCATCTTCAGCATTTGATCCAAATTCTTCTACTACTTCTGGATTGTCAAGATCTTCTGTTTGGCCATGTAGATATGATAGTGCCTCTACGTGGAATGAATCAATTTGAACAATAGAAACATCTTTTTTATGATCCAGAGAGATTATGAACTTTATTCCCATTAGAATCTCTATGATGCAGTTACAAGTAATCCAAAGTCAAGGTATCAGTTTCTCTGTACTTGACAATTTTCTTGCTCAGGTTCATTGAAGCTTCTTTCTTTTTGTCTCTAATGGCTTTTACTGACATATTTCATTTTCATCTGAACCGACGCACATGGTAAAATATGATAGACACTCAGATAGTTTGTGTTTCATTTTGCTAATTCGAAGTTACATGGGTTATGTTGTGTTTTATGCTTGAACTGGTAAATGAGGTGGTAGAAATATGTTTCAGGACCCAAAGCTAAATCCACTCATGAATCTATGTATTTTATACATCGTGTGACAGGTAGAGACGTAGAGTGACACCATAGAGTGTAGTCTTCAGTTTTGGAACCGTTTTGCTTGATCTCATGAGTGGTGAACATATCCCACCAAGCCATGTAAGTCCTCTCTTAATATAACATATACAAGTTTAGATGTAATGTTGGACCTGTCTCATTGTGTCCTGCTGGATAGCTTTTAATAATAAGCTAGTTGGCTTTTCGTTAAGAACCTGATTTCTTATGTTTTTAGGAACGCTAGCAATTTGAGCTGTCACTCTTTTGGTCATCAGTGTAGACTTCGCATCTAAGGTTCTTGTAGAACGGTTACTTTGCATTCTTTTTCCTCTTGTGACTTTTATTTATTTTATTTTGCATTTTGGTAAAGATAATGTACTTTTATTAATTTAATATAATGTATTACCAAAATATTATTAATTTTTCAGAGTATACCGCCATAAAACTTTTTTTAAAATCGCTTTAAATTTTGCCAAAATTTCTCCACTCTTAAAAACCCTAAAAAAATGTCAAAAAATATTTAACCATCTCCC
>OVAY01001105.1:21761-35647 GCA_900406395.1 Kernera saxatilis
CCCCCCCCCCCCCCCCCCCCCCCACTATCTATCAAAACCGTTCTCGTCATTTTCCTTTTATTAGTAGCGTTTAGTTTCTCTTTTGTTTTAGAGGTCTCGTTGGAAGGTAATTATATGATGGAGCTACAGAATCAGTACAAAGGAAATCAAACCGAACCAAGATACCAAACCGCAAGTATGTGATCGTTTGATTTTCTTTGGTTTGTCTTTAAATAATTTCCGCATTTCTGTTTCAGTTTTTGTAAGAGAAGATCGGGTCATCCCTTTGTTTAGGACCCGACTTCTCCATCTTTCTCATTTCCCTTATTGTTAGGAGCTACGCCTCCTAGTTGTTGCTTTTGTTCTTGTTTCTATATAATGAAAGAAAAGCCGAAAAAGAGGCAATCTTAATTGCCCAAAATTCTGTGTTCTCTCTTCAATTCTCTCTACTCTTTTCTCCTTCTTAAGGCTATATACGATCTCCCTATCAATTGGTATCAGAGCAACTGCTCTCAATCCCACATCACTTATGTTTCACTCAAACAGCAACCATTGCTCCCAAAAAACCACCAAAACAGTTACCGGAGACCCAAGATTCTATGGGTACGACACCGGATAGACTCGACGACCTGGAAACGGGACTCGGGCTTGTCCAAGATGAGTTACAGAAGGTGAATACTGGAGTAGCTGATAAGTTCCAAAGCTTGGAGAAGATGTATCAATCATTGGAGACCTCTTTCAACCATACCTTGGAGACTTCAATGGCACGAATCATGGAGCTCATCACTCAAACCCGTAAAGGGGAATCGAGCAGTTCAACGAACCCCCATACTTCACCAACTCCACCACCACCACCTACAAATACGTCCGTACCATCCCCACATATGCCCTTACCGTTTCCCGTGATCAATCCAGCCCCCTAAATACCACCTACGTAAACACATCAACCACCTAACAATCAGGCACCATATCACCCAAATCACCCAAATTACCCACATCACCCACACTACCCACAACCACACCGCCACATTAAACTCGATTTCCCACGATTCACCGGAGGAGACCCAACTAAATGGATTAGTAAGGCAAAACAATATTTTGCCTACCAGGAGATACTCGTCGCTCAACAAGTGAGTTTCGCATCCTACCATCTCACGGAGGAGACTAATGAATGGTGGTTAGCGATTTCCAAGGCACTCATATTGGACCCTAACCATACCGAGTGGGAGACATTGGAAGAAAAGTTGTGGGTTCGGTTCGGACCAACAGAAGGTGAAAACTTCCATGAAGCCTTGTCAAAAATCAGATAGACTGGTACGCTCCGAGAATATCAGCGTGAATTTGAGCGATTGATGAACAAAGTCAACAATTAGTCTGAAGAAGCACTGGTGGGTACTTTTTGGGTGCGGATAATGTTCGAATGCTCTCCCCAAAGACCCTAAAAGCCGTCATCAACCTCGCTCGTCTCCGAGATGAGCAGCTGCAAGAAGTAAAGGAAAAACTTCCAAGCGAAGAATCTCCTAGCTAATTCATCATCATCATTGGCATTCCCTAAATAACGGCCCCTGCAACCACATTCCAATATGACAAAACCAACCTCAAATCGCGAAACTTCTTCTCTCACACCAAAGTAACTCAGTTGGGATGAAATGAAGCGAAATAGGAGTTTGGGATTATGCTTCAGTTGCGATGAAAGGTTCACACCAGGCCATAAATGTCGTACTTCGCAATTACTACTCATTTTGGGAGAATGATGAAGACGACATCAACGAAGAAGAAACGGAGCCTGAAACCGAAGGACCCGAAATCTCAATACATGCTCTGACGGGTTGGGATTCACCGCGTACGGTTCGGGATCAAACATCGATACATCAACACGATTTGATTGCCTTAATCGACACGGGGTCCATGCATAATTTCATCAGCAAGAGGGCAGCGAACAAATTGAATCTAAAAATCACTCCTACAACACCGTTCAATGTACGCGTAGCAGATGGGTTTCCTCTCAGATGTCGCGGAGCATACCGGAACACGACCATGAATCTCACTGGAGCTAGCTTCACCGTCGACTTCTTTGCTCTCCCTCTGTTGGGACTTGATGTCGTCCTCTGTGATTGGAAGGCCCAAACACTCGAGTTTTATTGGGCTGGGAGGAAACAGAACATTCAAGGTCTCAAGTCGCGGCCCATTGCAACTGCTGAACCAGAGGAAATATCAAAAGAGGTTCGATCGGGCAAGGCCTATTTCGCTATTACTTTTCAAGAGGAAAACGATAGCGTTTCGTCTGTCTCCGACGACATGTCTCTGCTTCTCAAAAAATTTGATGTCATCTTTCAAACACCGACGGAGCTACCACCGTCACGGGAAATTGAGCATCATATCACTCTGAAAGAAGGATCCGACCCCGTTAATGTGCGCCCATACCGATACGCACACTTCCAAAAAGAGGAAATCGAAAGACAAGTCCAGGAGATGTTCAATTCGGGTCTGATACAACCGAGTTCTAGCCCTTTCTCATCACCGGTCTTATTGGTCAAGAAAAAAGACGGGTCATGGAGGTTTTGTACAGATTACAGAGCTCTTAACGCGGTCACAGTGAAAGACCGTTTTCCGATACCGACAGTTGAGGATATGCTTGATGAACTCAATGGGGCAAAGATTTTTACCAAGCTGGATTTGACCGATGGATACCACCAAGTGCGTGTCCACCCACCATATATACCGAAGACAGCGTTTCGCACTCACAATGGATACTACAAATATTTGGTAATGCCCTTTGGCTTATGCAACGCGCCATCTACATTTCAGTCCTTGATGAATTCGATATTCCGTTGCTACCTACGCAAATTCGTTCTCGTTTTCTTTGACAATATATTGGTATATAGTCGTTCATGGGAGGACCATTTACATCATGTTCGAGCTGTTTTGGAGATTTTAAGAAACAACAATTGTTCATTAAGAGAAAGAAATGCGAATTTGGAAAAACGGAGTTGGAGTATCTCGGCCACATTATTACAGGAGACGGGGTCCAGGTTGATCAATCAAAAATCAAAGCCATGGTGGATTGACCTGCACCGACAAATGTTACCGAGCTCCGCGGGTTCTTTGGGTTAACGGGCTACTATCGGAAGTTTGTCAGGGACTATGGCACCATCGCAAAGCCCTTAACAAATCTTCTCAAGAAGGGTAAATTTGAGTGGAGTCCACCCGCAGAGGAAGCATTTACTTCACTTAAGACAGCAATGACATCAATACCAACTCTCGCGATGCCTAATTTCGAATCTCCATTCATCATTCAGACAGATGCGTCCGGCGAAGGCATAGGAGCTGTTTTAACACAACACGGTAAACCTATTGTCTTCGTGAGCAGATCACTTGGCGTGGAGAAACAGAATTGGCCGACTTACGCGCGAGAGATGCTGGCTATCGTTGTAGCAGTAAGAACATGGCGGCCTTACCTCCTTGGCAGGAGATTCACGTTCCAAACAGATCAGCGCAGCCTGCGCTTCCTACTAGAGCAACATATAATGACACCAGAACAACATAAATGGATGGGAAAACTAGTTGGCTACGATTATGAGATCACATATCGGCCAGGCTCGACTAACAATGTCGTTGATGCTCTCTCTTGCAAACCTGACAACCTTTGCCTTACCGCTGTTTTTACTCAACACTCAGCGATGTGGGACGAGTTAAGACATCTAGCTACATCTGATCCATACATGATTCAAATCGGAAAGTCAGCTGACATGATGCTCGGGCAGCCCTATGGGAGACGTAATGGGTTACTTTGCTTCAAAAACAGAGTGGTAATCCCCCCTGGTTCTTCACACATTAACTCGTTGTTGCACGAGTACCACAATACACCAAACGGAGGACACTCCGGAGTGCTGCGAACCTTTAAAAGGCTATCACAAGAGTTGTATTGGCCACACATGAAACATAATGTTCGTGATTTCATCGCAGCTTGCGACACATGCCAAAGACTTAATTATGACAGCCTTTCACCCAGTGGATTACTTCAACCACTACCGATTCCAAGCTTAGTTTGGAAGGACATCTCCATGGATTTCGTAGATGGATTGCCCCGCTCCAACCATCATACGTCCATCATGGTCGTTGTTGATCGGCTCACCAAATCGGCCCACTTGGTTCCTCTTACGCACCCTGCTTTCTGGCGGGAGTTGTGGCGCTTATCAGGGACACAATTACGTATGTCATCCGCTTATCACCCCCAGACGGATGGTCAGACCGAGGTGGTTAATCGTTGCATCGAACAATTCTTGCTGTGTTTCGTTCATGATCGACCGAAACAATGGATTTTCTTGCTGCCTTGGGCTGAGTATTGGTACAATACCACGTACCATTCCTCCACCGGAATGTCTCCTTTCAAAGCTCTTTACGGCCATGATCCCCCATCACTCGCGGGTTATGAATCAGGTACTACACATCTACATGAAATTGATGAACAACTACTTGACAGAGATGAGCTACTCAATGAATTGAAGAGGAATTTGGAGATGGCAAACAACCGAATAAAGCAAACAGCCGATGCTAAGCGGAGAGAGGTTTCTTTTGAAGTGGGTGACTGAGTGTTTCTCAAACTTCAACCATACCGCCAACATACTATCTTCAGAAGAACATCTCAGAAGCTTTCCACTAAGTACTATGGGCCGTTTCAGATTACGGCACGTATCGGACCAGTGGCGTACCAACTTGAGCTTCCCGAAGGTACACGAGTGCATTCTGTTTTTCATGTATCCTTGCTCAAGAAATGGGTAGGATCCGATACTCCTACGACTGGCACACTACCACCTCTTCGTGCGTCAGGAACGCTGCATCTCAGACCACAAAAAATACTGGAGTTTCGCGACAGCGTTAGTGGAGGGGTCACAACACATGAAACTTTGGTTCGCTGGGAAGGACTGCCACCGACGAATGAGAAGATTGCGACCAACTTCAACAGAGTTTTCCTTCCCTGAATCTTGAGGACAAGCTTCATCTTGACGGGAGGAGTAATGATGGAGCTACAGAATCGGTACAAAGGAAATCAAACCAAACCAAGATACCAAACCGCAAGCATGTGATCAATTGATTTTCTTTGGTTTGTCTTTAAATAATTTCTGCATTTATGTTTCAGTTTCAGTTTTTGTAAGAGAAGATCGGGTCATCCTTGTGTTTAGTACTCGACTTCTCCATCTTTTCCATTTCCCTTATTGTTAGGAGCTACGCCTCCTAGTTGTTGCTTTTGTTCTTGTTTCTATATAATGAAAGAAAAGCCAAAAAAGAGGCAATCTTAATTGCCCAAAATTCTGTGTTCTCTCTTCAATTCTCTCTACTCTTTTCCCTTCTTAAGGCTAGATACTATCTCCCTATCATTATACTGTCCTTTGGTGTAAATTTTTTATTTTTGAGTTTTGGTTTATTTGAATCTTGTTGGTTGCTCTATTGATATTCAATATAGAGACCAATACTCTCAGTTAACTTTGATTAAATACAGAGCAATCCTTGTTGGTTGCTCTATTGTAAGGTCAACGCTTTTGAATTTGTTTAATGAAATTGCTCTCGTGAATCCATATTGGTTAATTGCTCTTTTGAAGTAACTGAATCTCTGTATTGCTCACTAGGATCCTTCGCATCGAGTCTCAGCTTTAGTCTTGTTGATTACGAGTGACTGGATTGTGGCTCTTTGTAGGTGTTTTTACACTTTAAATTGAGTTTAACCCAAAGAACCACTATCTGAAGAAGTTACGAAGGATGTTTATTAGTTTATTTTAGGTGGAGCATATATATACAGGAACTCTTCGTTTGTTTTCTTTAGAGAAGCATCTTTAGTTTTTGCATACATATAGTCGCTCTCGCGTAATTGTAAACTCGTATAAATGTTATATGCTTCATATGTTACTATAGCGTATAGCAAGATACTAATTATATTTTCTTAGCAACTTTGTTTCTATATTCCTTCACTGCATGTGACATCACACTTGGGGTTATATACTAGTTGCTTCTTCAAGTGCAGCACGTCCTGTTGAAGAACCAGAGGTGTTAACACAAAGGCTCCAAGAGATGGAAACAAAGCTAAAACAGAGCCTTGAAGAGAATCTGAATTTCGAGAAAAGACTTGAAACAATGGGGAAGATTGTTGAGACTTTAGCAAGTCAAAATGTTTATCTCCCAAGTTCACAACCAAAATCATCTCACCTGTCAAAATGTTATTCTAGTTTCTATTTATCTTTAATGTTATTTAAGTTAGTATTTTGTTAAGATTTTTGTTTGTAGATTTTGTTTACTTTGGAATATTTCGTTTGTTTAAATGCTTGTTTTTAAGTTAAGTATTATTTAATTATCCTTTGCTTTTTATTTTAAATTTTGATTTTTTTTTGTTTTTTTAATTATATATATTGATTATAGTTAATTAAAAAAAAATTGGTAACGGTTTGATACTATAAATTTAAAGGTTTTGACATTACTAATTTTGTAAAATTATTACGGATTCAGTAAAAAAAAATTATCACAATTAAAAACATATAGTGACTATTCTGTGACTCTAATTTAGTCACTAACTGTGACATATTTGTGTCATTTTTTGTCTCAAATTTGTAACGTATTAGTGACTAAAATATGGTAATAACACATGACAAATATGTGATATTTTTTTGTTACAATATGTGACTTATTTGTGACTATTATTCGTCACGAATTGTGTCATTTCTGTGACGTTTAAATTGTGTCACAAATTATGACGAATTATTACCATAGTTAGCCCTCACAAAAGTTTGTGACGTTTTTGAGACTAAAATAGGTTTGTGACCATTTTATTGTGACATTCTACAATTCGTATCACTTTGGTCACAATAATTTTATTATGACGGAATATTTGGATATTGTGACAAAAAAAAATCGTAACAATAGCCAATTTTTTTTGTAGTATATAGTGGGTGATTTCTCGATTCAATCATCACTCTCTCCTTGGTGTAAGCTATGTCTTCGGCCATGGATAAAGCGCTAATGGCGATGTCTCTTGAGGAAAAAGATACTCCCTTCGACATGCCAAATCTACCGAAATACTCCTCTTGTGAACGCAAAGCCTTCAGTCTCATTGGTCGCGCTCTCAATCCCGATTGTCAACCTATGAAACATCTCATCAGAAATATGCCAAGGAAGTGGAAAAAAATTGGGCGAGTAAGGGGAATAGCCCTTTCTAAGGAAAGATTTCAGTTTCTTTTCAACACTGAACACAATTTGCAAGAGGTGCTGGATAACTGGATAAGGGTCTTCACACATTCAATGAATCGGCTCTCGCAATCAACCGATGGTATGAAGTTCCTCCGAATAATTACTTGTAAATAGTACCCATTTGGCTTCAGATTTTAAACCTTCTGGTTAACTACTACACAATCAAAGCCATCACAACCTTGGGAGATCAGATTGACCAAGTGACAAAGGTAGCTTTTGATCCTGATACACCACATATTGAAGACTTTGTAAGAGTTAAAGTTCTCTTTGATGTTTCTCATCAATTGAGAAGATCTAAAGTGATAAATCTTCCTCGTGGGGGTTCTACTAAAGTAAATTTCGAATACAAAAGATTTAAAAAACTTTGCTATGAATGTCAACGGATGACACACGAAAAGGATGTATGTCATTTGCTCATTAAGAAGAGATAAGACTTGGCTGATCTGAGACAGGCTGGAGTTAAGACTGATAAGTTGGAAAAAAACGCCCATGCTCAAAGAGTCAGACCCACTGTTTGGAGTACTCGAAGAACACCAAGTCGGAGTTAATCCAACAATAGGTAGCCTGAGAATCGCTCTGAAAGTCTTAGTAGGAATGCGTCAGTATCTCCTAGTGTCGAACGAAGAAGAGCGATTGATTAGAGTGGAAAGAGTGAAGAACTCTAAAAGAGAAGTCAAAATATATCCTCTAGCTCAAAATTCTATTCTCTGACTAGAACCTCCTCCAATCATCATAAGGATATGAATAAAGGCAAAGGCATAGTGTTTGCTTACAACAATCAAAAAGATGCTTAGTCGGCCTCAAAAGAATGTCCTCGGCCTACAAAATTGCGTGGAGCAGCCATTCAAGCTGGTCTTTGATCTAATTCTCTTATTCCTTATGGGTTTCTACTAGATGAAGAAGTGTTTTCGAGCTTTGAACTATCAGATCCTAGTCAATATTGCCCAATGGTTGTGAGTTGTGCTTCTCGGAGGGGGGCTCATCCGGGGCAAAATTGACAAAGATAAACACAAGGAAAAGACCTTTCAAGAATAAGAGATCCAAAAGACCAGTTCTCTCCAAACCTGCAGAAGATGCCTTCAAAGAAAGCTTGTCAGTGTTGATTGCCAAAAGAAACACCAAAGATGAGGCTGAAGTTCCATCAAAAGTCGCTAAGCGCAACCAAAAAGAGGTGGTCCCAAATGAGGGACCATCCAATCCATAATGGCGCTTCTATGCTGGAACTGCCAGGGCTTGGGACGGTTTCAAGACCTGACAGTTCAACGTCTCAAGGAATTGCATAAAGAACACTTCCCTGAGATCCTTTTTCTGAAGGAAACAAATCATAGTAGGAACGTTTTAGTTGATCTTCAAGATTAGTGTGGTTATGTTCGTGTACATACGGTGAATCTGGTTGGTTTTAGTGGGGGTAGGTTTGGCAGTTTTTTGGAAGAAAAATGTGAATATCGGGTTAAACTTCTCGGATAAGAATATTATTGAATCATTTAGTTTGCGTCCTTTAGTTGACAGTTGGCGTCTTTTAGTTTCTTCAAATCATGTGTTTATGGAGCTCTGGATCATAAAAGCAAGCAATGAGTGTGGCAAAAATTAATGCGTATTGGAGTCTCAAGAAAAGAGTGTTGGTGTATGTTGGGATATTTTAATGTTATTCTCCACCAAGAGGAAAAGATAGGAGGTCCAAGAAGGGGAGATGCATATTTTTCACCTTTCAAAGATATGATCAATAGCTGTGGAATGGCCGAATTTCCTAGTCAAGGAAATCTGTTCACTTCGGGAGGCATGATATTCAAGTCTTGGATTCAATGCAAGCTCAACAGAAGTTTTGGAAACAAGGAGTGGTTTAAATCTTTTCTGGCTTCTAATCAATCTTTCCTAGCAAAAATAAGATATGACCATCGTCCCATTTTGGTAAGGTTAGTGTCTCAGAAAAATGCCTATAAAAGAAACTTCAAATTTGACACAAGGCTCTTCAATAAACCAAACATTTTATAGGAAATCAGAGATGCTTTGAGTCCTCGTTTTTCAAGGTCTACATTGAAAGTTTCAGAAAAGTTGAGAAGCTGCAGGAAATCTCTAAGTAGGTGGACGAAGGAAAAAAGATCTTAGTGATGCGTACAAAGAAGAGAAACTGTATTGGCAATAGAAGAGCAAGGAGCAATGGTTAAAAACAGGAGATTGAAATTCGCACTTCTTCCATGCGTCTGTTAAGTCGGAGAGGGGTTATTAAATTCTATGGGCTTATCATGGGTTTCCAACTCAAAATCAATTGGCGATAAGTGGATTGGCTCATGTCTCTTATATACTAGTGTTGGTCCCTTTAAACTTCCGATGTGGGATCCTAACACGCTCCCTCGAGATGACAGTTCTTCCGTTTTATCTCGAACCGAATCCCACTCTAGGACCGGCAACATACCCTACTTGGGTTAATAAACGAGGCTCTAATACCATATTAAGTTCTATGGCTTTCCAACTCAAAACTAATTGGTAATGAGTGGATTGGCCCTTACCCTTTATAGAGGCAATTTATATGCGATAAATGACATTTTTAGTTCTTCGTTGAGAGGTTATCAAGTTCACCGCTAGTAAACATGTCTCGCAAATTCATAGGTAACCGTGTATCCCTCTGTAAGGAAGTTATATTCTTGTGCATATTGGAGCAGTAAGCGGAATCTTGGAGGCACTTTCGAAAACAATCTCATCGGGAGCAATGGTCTTTTACCGAAAGAGTGACAGGAGAGTCTAGACCAGCTACTAAAGCAACCTTGTTATCTGTGGCTAGAGAGTCTTGCCCGGCCACTAGAGCAACATGGGAATCCATGGCTGGAGAGTCTTGACCGGCCACTAGAGCAACCTGGGAATCCATGGCTGGAGAGTCTTGACCGGCCACTAGAGCAACCTGGGAATCCATGGCTTAAGGCGGCGGATCGAGAATCGTTCTTCTGAGTCAAGACTACCGGTACAAGACTCTCCCATTGATGTTGTTCTCACAAAGGTCCACACTTCAGATGGTCATACCTGAGTGTGTGGGGGGGATGTTAGTGTGTCCCACATCGGTAGTTGGAGAAGTTGTGAGTTAATATATAAAGGATAAGGGCCAATCCATTTGCCAATTGGTTTTGAGTTGGAAGCCCACAGAACTTAACATGGAATCTAATTTCCTAGCCAAGTTGAAAGATGTAAACATAAACATTCAAAGGACAGCAGTGGTTGAGACTTATTTCAATTAGCTTTTTAAATCTTCAAACCCATGAGACTTTCATTATTTCGTTCAGGACTTTCATCCTCGTGTCAAATACATGATGAATTCAGAGTTAACATATGTGGTGACAGCAGATGAAATCAAAGAGGCAGTGTTCTCAATCAGAGCTCCTAGTGCTCTTGGTACAGATGGGTTCACCAGATTTTTCTATCATAAATATTGGGGAGTTGTTGGTCCTCAAGTTACAAAATAAGTTCAAGATTTCTTCATCTCAGGTTCGTTCCCAGCTGAATGGAACTACACTCATCTCTGCTTGCTCCCCAAAAAAGGTTTCTCTGATCAGATGGCAGATTTAAGGCCGATAAGCCTTTGCTCCGTGTTTTACAAGATATTCTCCAAGGTGCTAACAAAAAGACTGAAACCTTTCCTAGAGGAAATAGTCTCACCAAACCAATCAGCCTTTGTTGCAGATAGGCTGATTTCCGATAACATTATGATCGCTCACGAGATAGTCCATGGGTTGCGTACTCACCCTTCAATATCCTCGGAATTCATGGCCATGAAATCAGATATGTCTAGGGCGTATGACAGAGTGGAGTAGAGCTTCTTAAAGGCCTTGTTACCAGCTCTAGGTTTTCACAGTCTTTGGGTGGAAAGAGTCATGTTCTATGTAACCACAGTCACTATTCCATTCTGATCAATGATCATCCTTTTAGGTTGATAAATCCAGACAGAGGTCTTCGTCAAGGCGATCTAATGTCTATTTTTATTTGTGCTCTCTGCCGAAGGTCTTACGCACTTGATGAATAAAGCTGAACAGTCTGGATTGTTAAATGGGATACAATTCTCCAATCAAGGTCCATCGGTGTATCATCTTTTTTTTTCAGAAGATAGCCACTTTCTGTGTAAGGCTGGCGATAATCAATGCAATACCTTGAAGAATATTTTGCAAAAGTATGGAGATGTTATAGGTTACTGTGTGAACCTAAACAAACCTTCTATTACCTTCAGAGCAAAGGTGGAGGAGTCGGTTAATGAAGCTATAAAGACAAACCTTGGAATTTTTAATGAGGGAGGAGTAGGTACGTATCTTGGGCTCCCCGAGTGTTTTAGCGGATCAAAGGTGCAGCTGTTAGATTTCATTCGTGATAATCTGTAGTCACGACTATTTGGTTGGTTTTCGATAGCATTGTCACTTAGAGGGAAATAAATTTTGCTTAAAGCACTGGCGTTGGCGTTGTCGGTTAACGCGATGTCTTGCTTTAAATTAACTAAGTCAACAGTGTCAAATCTCTCAAGTGCGATGGCGGATTATTGGTGGAACGCTGTGGAACATAGGAGGAAAATTCACTGGGTTAGTTGGGAGAAGATGTGCTTATCAAAAGATCAAGAAGGGCTGGGGTTCCGAGATATAGAAGCTTTCAATCAGGCATTGCTAGCTAAACAAGCTTGGAGGCTTCTTTAAGTTCCCAACTGTCTTCTGTCCAAGATAATAAAGAGCATATACTTCATCAATGAAACCTTTCTTGAGGCTGGAGTTGGTGTTTGACCCTCCTTTGCTTGGAAAAGCATTTTGCATGGCCGAGAGTTACTTGAAAAAGGTCCAAGAAATACGGTTGGAAATGGGAGATCCTTGAATGTGTGGATCGATCCTTGGCTCTTTGATAACGATGTGAGAGTGCCCTGGATTAAGAATACATTCATGGACTTAAATCTGAAGGTTAGTACTCTCAACGATACACAAACAAGGTTCTGGAAGGTATGGCTCAAAGACCGGTGGTGTTGAAGGATGATTTTTGGTGTTGGGAGCACAACAAAATTTGGAGATTATTTGGTAAAATCGGGTTACTAGTTAGCTTGCAAGCTCCTTAAACTTGATTTCTTACAGGAAATGGTGGCTCTCCCTGCTACAAACGACATTAAAAAGCAGATTCGGTCGTTACAGACAGCTCCCAAAATCAAAAGTTTTTTTTGTGGAGAACAATGAGTGGAGCTCTTGCTGTTGCGGATCAAATTGCTTCTCCTGAGATGAAAACAGATACTAGATGCAAAGTGTGTGGCCTAGAAGGAGAGTCTATAAACCACGCTCTATTCACATGCTTGATGGCGAGACAAATTTGGGCAATGTCTGGAATTCCGTCATCTCCTTCCGGTTTTGATTTTGATTGATTTTTCTCCAACTTGCATTATTTGTTTCAATTATCAAATCAATCAGCTTGCAGTTGGAGATAAGAATATTGTATCATCCCCATCCCTTGTGGCTTGATCAGGTGTTTGTAGATGAGAGAGTATCATCCGCTAGTTGTTTTTGGAGACTTGTGTCTCACTAGCTTGTCACTTTAATCCCTGGTTTGGTTATAAAGTGATCTTTATAATGTGATCTTTGTAATGGGGCCTATATTCAGCCTTTCTCAACTGCTTAATATATTTCTTTTCAGATGAAAATAAAATAGTTGATTTTTCCCTCCAACTTGATGAGTATCAATCAGCGTGGTCCCGCATTATCACTTCACTTTTTCACTCCCTTTCGCTTTCGCTTAAAATCGCACATCATGGCCCCACCATATATGTCAACGTTTTCAACCCCCACATTTCTAATAGTTTCATATTTCTCTATCTCTTTCCCGCTAAATTTTTTTAGTTTGATTTTGTTTTAAATTCTCCATCAAAAAATTATCAGAATAACATATTAATCTTTTAAAATTTTCTTCTAATTTAAATAGTCTTATTTTGCTATATTTTTCAGAAAATTTAGCAGCGGTGTACAGCGATGTTGTATAAGGGTGCTTGTACACTACGCTATCCCGTACACCAATGCTTGTACACTGTTTCGTAGACGAGCAAATGAACAATGTCGTAAGTACTACATAATATGGTGGTACATCGATGCTTGTACACAACGTCGTAAACAAGATGTACGAAATATGACGGTTTACAAGGCGGTACAAACGCTAATCTAAGGTGGTGTACAAATACAAGATATGACGGTAAAACATTAGTGCTTGTATACTACGTCATCTCTTACACCAGTGCTTGTACATTGTCATGTAGACACTCAAGATGGAAAATATCGTAAAAGTGGTGTACAAACGATGGTTAAAAGTGGTGTACAAACTACATAATATGGTGGTTTAAGAGATATTACAGTAAAACACTTGTGTTTGTACACTACGTTGGTGCTTATACACCAGTGCTTATACACCGGTGCTTGTACCCCGTGCTTGTACACTGCCTCGTAGATATTTTGTGTACACTTCTCTCACTCTTTCAAACCAAATCACCGGATCTCACTCCTTCATTTGTACTGCAAACAAACCGAGTGACACTTTTGTCTTTCACCTTTATTTTGTCTTCTTCCTCTCTCACAACACTCATATCTCACAATAAATAAAAACTATATATTGTTTTGAAAACAAATTAATTTTCTACATAGACATATGAAACTATTTTTACAAAAACTAATTTGTTGTAC
>OVAY01001106.1:0-35616 GCA_900406395.1 Kernera saxatilis
TGTATCTGTTCCGTTGGAGCTCCATCCCCATCCCCAGCTTGAACCACCACCCGAATTCGAGTCTGAACCACCTGAACCCGAGCCAGAAGAACTGCTGCCAGAGTTGTCGGAGCCCCAACCCCAGCCCCAGTTCGAACCGGACTGGCCAGAGCCCCAACTCCAACTCCACGCTTGAGCACTCCCGGAGAAGACGAAAGCAGTAACCACGAGGATTAAGAGTAACTTGCGTGCCTCAGAGAGACCCTCGCTTTTTCTTATTCTTCTTTGATTAATTTGATCGCTTCTTCTTATTCTTTTTCCTTCTTGATTGCTTTCTTCTTAATTCTTAATTCGTTGTTGCTTTTGTGAGGTCTTTAGAGTTTAGAGGTTCTCTTTTTATAGAGACTAGATAGTCGGTTCCCATCTGATAGGAAATATGAATTTTGATTATTATGTCGTCTCAGAAATCAATCGACAATATCAAGGTTTCCTTTCCATTTTTTTTCTTTTTTTTTTGCAAATTTAGATATAAAGAAGTGGATAAATAATATTTTTATTTTATAAATAACCGTTTTTTTCGAAGAAACTTCATATGGGATTATTAATTTATTATTGCCTGCCAAGTTCTTTTTTACTTAACTTTCTGTTTTCCAAAATAATAGGAGTCAGTTACGAATTCCACTTACTTTCCTTCTTACTTTCCAAAATATTTTTGTGACGTTTTAAGTAATTGCAGTATTAGTATTTGGGTAAAACAACTGAGCAGTGAAACCGAAATAAACCAGAGTAATTTAGTTTTGGTTTAATATTTTTATCAACCTCAAAAACACCAAACCTGTTAAAACCGAAGTTTATTTCTGAGCAAACCTGTTAAAACCGAAGTTTATTTCTGAGCAAACCAAATATTCCCGTCGAACCGGAAGGCTAATTTGAGAATGATTGATTTAACCCAAGTAAAACAGAACGAAACCGTTCAAATTATATTTTCAATATCTTTCGTTTTTTCCCCTAAACATACAAATTGTTCATTCCACACCCCAAAAAAAAAGTGAAGGGGAAGACGCAAAATTGGGATTGGGAATAGCAACGTTTGCTAAAGCCTGAAAATGGTTTTGTTGTAGCTGCATAGCAAAGCCAAGACTCAGAGACGGAAACCCCGAAGATTGGTCCGTCCCTTGAGATGGAGGAGAAGCGACGCGATGCTGGAACCCTAGCTTCGGCTGGCAGCTCTGGAGATTCTCCGGCATCTGAGCCTGCGACGCGGCGGCGCGCCGGAGCTTTGAAAAGAAAAGCGAATGCTCTCGGGGCCTCTAATTCCTCTTCCACGTCGTCGAAGCGGATGTTGACGCGCGAGAAGGCGATGCTTGCGTCTTTTTCTCCGGTGCACAACGGGCCTTTAACCAGAGCTCGCCAGGCACCGAGCCACATGCCGTCTGCGGCTGGGGTGAAGTCGGAGCTGTTGAATGTCGCCGTGGGTGCGGATGGCGAGAAGCCCAAGGAGGAGGAAGAGCGAAACAAGGCGATCCGTGAGTGGGAGGCTTTGGAGGCTAAGATCGAAGCTGATTTCGAAGCAATTAGATCTCGCGACAGCAATGTTCATGTGGTGCCTAATCATTGCGGTTTGTTCTACTTCTTCCTGTGTTTGTTGAGACTAAACCAAATTATCGATTTATTTTACATTTGTCACTGTTTTGCTTTCGAATTTTAAACATTTATATGTAGACTTTCCAAAGTAGGCGAAGTAAAGAATCTGAGGTAGCTAGGTTTTATGTATCTCGTCATCTGGAAACGAGGAGAGATATAACAATAACTTGTTAGATTTTGGAGTTGGGTTTGGTTCTGGAAATCCTCTCACTGTAAATGTCTAGGCTTGAATGGAAGAAGATTTGCACTTCTGCTATGGCATTTACTTTGTTATTACAAATTTTGAAAGAGGTCATGTTCACTATCCATTTAGTCCATAGTAGAAGAGAGATGAACATGCGAAATATTGTGTTAATAATATTGAACTAGCATGTAATATGATATCGTTGTTTAGGTTTTGAGTTGTTGTTATGGTTCAATCTTCTCAACTTGTCATCCATAAATTGTTGATAAAAAAGGACTGTTTGTAATTTGGGTTCCTGTACTGAAACTTTTGAAGGTTGGTTTTCATGGGAAAAAATTCATCCGCTGGAGGAGCGTTCATTGCCCTCTTTCTTTAATGGAAAGTTTGATGGTCGCACTTCTGAGGTATATAGGGAAATACGGAACTGGATCATGAGAAAGTTTCATTCTGATCCGAACACACAAATAGAACTAAAAGACTTAACAGAACTCGAGGTTGGAGACTCGGAAGCAAAGCAAGAGGTGATGGAGTTCTTGGACTACTGGGGCTTAATCAATTTTCACCCATTCCCATCAGCGGATGCTAGTTCTACTGCTGGTGATCATGATGATTTAGGGGATAAGGAGTCACTACTTAACAGTTTATATCGATTTCAAGCAGATGAGGCTTGCCCTGCTCTTGTTCACAAGCCTCGTCTCACAGCACAAGCTACGCCATCAGGGTTGTTTCCAGATCCGATGGCTGCTGATGACTTGCTGAAGCAAGAAGGTCCAGCGGTCGAATATCACTGCAACTCCTGTTCAGCTGATTGCTCTCGCAAGCGCTACCACTGCCCGAAGCAGGTGTTTTGTCTCTTTAATTTATTTTTCATTCCCTCCTAATAAATGGATCTTTTTCTTTCAATCTTTTTCCCGTTGGCTTTGCATATCTGAGATAGAAAGGAATACAGAATTTAACTATGACCCTGTATTATCATCGTACTGTTTGTGGCAATATTCATTCTTTCTGCTATTTTCTTTAATAGTATTTTAAAATTTATATGCTAATATTGAGATTTTGACAGGCAGATTTTGACTTGTGTACGGAATGCTTTAACAGTGGCAAGTTCAGCTCAGATATGTCATCTTCCGATTTTATACTAATGGAGCCTGCTGAGGCCCCTGGCGTTGGTAGTGGGAAGTGGACTGATCAAGAGACTCTTCTTCTGCTTGAAGCCTTAGAAATCTTCAAGGAAAATTGGAATGAGATTGCAGAGCATGTTGCTACAAAAACAAAAGCTCAGTGTATGCTTCATTTTCTTCAAATGCCAATTGAGGATGCATTTCTTGATCAAATTGACTACAAAGATCCAAGTACAAAAGACACTACAAATTTAGCTGTGTCTAAAGATGATAAATCTGTCATAAAAGATGCACCTGAAGAGACAGAGAATAAGAATCGTGTTGATGAAGTTGAAACAGTGAAGGAAGTTCCAGAACCAGAAGATGACAATGAAGGAAAAGTTTCTCAGGAATCTTCAAAGCCTGGAGATGCGAGTGAAGAAACTAATGCAGTGGAAGCCGACCAGAAAACGCCTAAACTAGCAACCATCATTGATGAAAGATGTAAAGATGAGGTTGATGAAAACATTGCTCTGAAAGCTCTGACTGAAGCTTTTGAAGACGTAGGCTATCCCATCACACCTGAAGCCTCCTTTTCCTTTGCTGATTTAGGAAATCCTGTCATGGGATTGGTAAGTTGTGATGTTAGACAGAAATTTTACGGCAACGGGGATTGAGAGGAGATTATTTTTAATTCATAAATGCACCCTCTTCCCTTTCTGATCTGATCCTGCAAGGCTCTTTTTTCTATAGGCAGCCTTTCTGGTGAGATTGGCGGGATCTGACGTTGCTACTGCTTCAGCCCGGGCGTCCATAAAATCTATTCACAGCAATTCTGGATTGTTGCTCGCTACAAGACATTGTTTTATTCTGGAAGATCAACCAGACAACAAGAAGGATTCAACTGGATCAAAAAGGTTTCACATTTATTTGAATTTCCGATAATGTTTTTTCAACATTCTTTGTTTTTGTTCTGCTCTCAATATTTTATAGATATTGGTTGTTGTTTCTTAAATCTGAAACTAACAAGACATTTGCAGTGTGGATGCAGCGGGGAACGTTGATAATACCCATAAAGATGAGCAGCCAGAAGAAAAAAGCCAGAAAGCAGAAGATGTCTCCTTGAATTCAGATGATAGGGAAATGACAGATACTGATCCAGGCAAAGAAAATCAGGATTCAGTCTCTGAAGAAAAGCAACCTGGTTCTCGAACTGAAAATTCTGCTAGAAATCCAGATGCCGAGCGAGAAAAAAGATCTATTAATTCAGTCGCAACTGAGAATTCAGAGAAACCAGCGGATATAATTTGTCCATCGCAGAACAAATGTTTGGGGAAGGAGCTTCAAGAACCTTTGAAGGATGGAAATAAGCTTTCTAGTGAAAATAAAGACGCCTCTCAAGCAACTCTCTCCCAGTCAGGTGCAGATGCTTCTCAGCCAGAAGAATCAAAAGATGTGGACATGAAGGATACATTACAGTCAGAGAAGGATCCTCAAGATATGGTCAAGACAGTAGGAGAGGAGGTTGAACAGGCTAATGAGGGTACAAATGATGTTCTTAGTATGCCAGACACGTCTGTTGCACAGCAGCCCATTGGATCAGCTTCTGTACCGGAAAATGGAAGAGCTGGTTGTCTGTCTCTCTCTCTCTCTCTCTGACATATTTGCAACTGGACCTGTATTGCATGTTTCTATTTATCTCACTGGTTTCTTGTTTAAACGGTGTTTTCGCAGGTGAAAATCCAAATAAAGAGAAGGATGTTTCTGAAGGGACAAAAGACAAACATAACATCGATACGCTTAAGCGCGCAGCTATCTCTGCTCTCTCAGCTGCAGCAGTAAAGGCAAAGAATCTTGTGAAGCAAGAAGAAGATCAAATCCGACAACTTTCTGGATCATTGATAGAGAAGCAGGTGAAATATCGTTTAAGTGTATGCTGATTAGATTCGGTTTTGGTGCCGTATTGTTCAGTGTTTTAACATAATAATGAATGTTTTTTTTTAATGCCTAAGCAGTTACATAAACTAGAAGCAAAGCTATCTATCTTCAACGAAGCTGAAAGCTTGACAATGAGGGTAAGAGAGCAATTAGACAGGTCAAGGCAACGGCTATACCAAGAAAGGGCACAGATCATAGCAGCTCGACTCGGTGCCCCACCTTCAATGTCCTCAAAAGCATCGGGACCAACAAACAGAATCGCTGCAAATTTTGCTAATGTGGCTCAAAGACCTCCCATGGGAATGGCTTTTCCACGCCCACCAATGCCAAGGCCTCCAGGTACATCATCATTCTCTGTTCCTGGTTCACTTGCAGCTGCAACAATAACCGGAAGCTCAGATCCATCTCCAGGAGGTTCAGACAATGTTTCTTCGGCTTAGTGGTTCCACATCTTAGTGTTCAGATTCGCAGGGTAGCTCTTAATGTTCAATTTCTAAGCCCAGGTACATTATCCCACCTTTCGCGGCTTCAACCTCCGGGCTTGGTTTATTTTGTGGAGATTTATCGGATTTATGTAGGAGACGAAGTTAGTTAGGGGTTTTAGACCCAAATGTTTAATGTAACTGTCAAATGGAACTTTTGGAGGTCTGTGAATGTGTTTATTTATGGTTATTTGAACTTGAACGAATTGTAACGTTGAACAGAGATATATGATTCCGCAAAAGGTGGGAATGTTTTATGGAGTATTGTTATACACAAATGATAAGTTACGTGAGCCTCTTAGGGTTCTTACTTCTTCGGCAGGATCGTTTAGAGAGTTTCCTTGTGTCACAGCTGTTTCCATATATTATATCAAACTCAAAAGTCCAATTACTTTTGCAGCTTTGCTTGTGACTATTCCGTTACGTATGAGCTAAACATCCTCTCTCTCTCTCTCTCTCTCTCTCTCGTGTCGTTTGCTAACTCCCGCCAATGGGTTGGTTTTGGTCCGTACATGGTTCGGTTTGGTTAGCTAGAAACTGAGGCAAACCTCTCTATAGCTCGGTTTTGATATGGTTTTGATTTTAAATCCAATATATCTTTAATTTAATAGTCAAATTTTTGTTTTTTCAGATATTTAATAGTCAATTCGTTCTTTCGGTTTTCGAATCTAAGTTTTTTTTTTTTTTTTTCAGTTTGTTTTCGAATCGGATCAGTTGGGTTTTTTTTTTTTTATTCAACACCATTAGTTTTGAGACCACTTATTAATTTGTTTGATTTATTAATTTGATTTCAAAGACTTGGGTACACTTGGTTATCTCTATCGACACTCCACAGTATCTCCAATCTCAAACCGGTTGGACTATTTTTCTAAACCGGTATGGTCCCGACGTTCAAACTTCAAACGGTACACAGCGCAAAAGTAATAGGCCAGGTGAGAGAGAGAGAGTTGGGTTTGTTGAAAGAGCAAATATAGATGATAGATGGTATAGAGAGAGAGAGAGATGGTTTCTGCTAATTATAGTTCAACTTTTCATTTTGTCAGAAGAAATCTCCTCCTTCTTAGGAGATGCTATTTCTCCAAACCCAAGAGAGAAACCATCACGGTTTCAATTTCTCTCTCTCTCTCTCTTTCCAATCTTCTTCACCAGTTATTAATTTCTAAGTTTCAATCTCATAAAGCCATTGGTTTTTCTTGGAAAACAAGGCTGTTGCGTCGAGGATCACCGGGGAGAAGGTTTCTCCACCGTTGAGAAACCTTTCACCGACAAAAACACATTCTAATGGCGGACTCGCCCGGGAATTCACCTCCTGCCCCGGAAGCCCCTAATGCAGGTTCGCCGTCAAATGGGACATCGCCGCCGACACCACCTGCTTCATCTCCACCGTCCCCGGATTCTGCTCCTCCGCCAGATAACAATAGCTCGGCTTCTTCACCGCCGCCAGCGCCGCCGACGCAGGAAACCTCACCTCCTCCATCATCATCATCGCCGCCGGCCGTAGGTAATCCGCCACCGCAAACTCCAGAGAATCCTTCTCCACCTTCGCCTGAAGGCTCATCTCCGGGAACGCCACCTGCACCGCCTCAAACACCGTCGAACCAAGCACCGCCTTCACAGAGACCATCTCCTCCTGCACCTGGTGCCGCCAATGATGACCGCAACAGAACCAATGGCGGAAACAACAGAGACGGTTCCCCACCGTCTCCACCATCAGGGAACCGAAACTCCAGTGACGGTGGCTCACCTTCACCGCCTCGGTCGATAAGCCCTCCTCGGAATAGTGGAGATTCAGATCCATCGTTATCGTCAGGGGATCATAATCAACAAGCCAACATTGGGTTGATTATTGGAGTCCTTGCAGGAGCAGGGCTATTGCTTCTGCTTCTAGTACTTATTTGCATCTGTTGCAACAAGAAGAAGAAGAAACGATCCCCTCAAGTCAATCACATGCACTACTACAATAACAATCCCTTTGGAGCACCCACAGGTACTCCTTTAGCTTCTAAACTCTAATCCCTTTAGCCTTCAGAAATTACCGGTACCTGTGGCCTAATGGTATGTACATTAGTAAAACTTATGAAACATGACTAATAGATTAGGTTTCAGAACGATCATAGGTCCATCTCAAACCTGGTTGTGTGCAAAAGGATTAGGCTTTAGAAGCTAATGGAGTTGTTGCATAGTGTAGGTAATGGTAGTTATTACAACAATGGAACACCTCAAGATCATGTAGTGAATATGGCTTCCCAAGGTGGTGGAAATTGGGGCCCACAGCAACCTGTGTCCGGTCCTCATAGCGACAGTTCCAACTTAACGGGTCGAGCCGCTGCTACACCGTCGCCTCCAGCTGTGACTCTTGGTCACAACCAAAGCACTTTTACCTACGACGAACTGTCCATTGCAACAGAAGGTTTCTCTCAGTCTAATTTGCTAGGACAGGGAGGTTTTGGGTATGTTCATAAAGGGGTTTTGCCAAGTGGCAAAGAAGTTGCAGTGAAGAGTCTTAAACTTGGAAGCGGACAGGGAGAACGCGAGTTTCAAGCAGAGGTCGAGATCATTAGCCGTGTCCATCACCGTCATCTCGTTTCTCTTGTTGGATATTGCATTTCTGGTGGTCAAAGGCTTTTGGTTTACGAGTTTCTACCTAATAACACTCTTGAATTCCACCTTCACGGTATGTTCATCAAACAGAATATGTGCTTGGATTACCACTTTTAAGTATGGGTTGTTTCTCTTTTATTAATAACATGATTGAAATTTCAGGAAAGGGTCGTCCGGTTATGGATTGGCCTACTCGAGTAAAGATTGCACTGGGATCAGCTAGAGGCCTTGCATATTTGCACGAAGACTGTAAGAAAATCTTTCTCTCACACCGATATAGTTTCATTCTCGCTCTGTATAAGGTATTGAAGATTGTGTATTTCCATCAATGGTAGGTCATCCTCGCATTATCCATAGAGATATCAAAGCTGCAAACATTCTTCTCGATTTCAGTTTTGAAACCAAGGTATATATTGACCGTTGTAATACTTTTACTTTCATTTCTCTTGTTTTTTTTCTTTTTCGATTCTGTATATATACACAGGTGGCAGATTTTGGATTAGCTAAGCTATCTCAAGACAACTATACTCATGTCTCCACTCGCGTCATGGGAACTTTCGGGTAAATAGCTTTGTAAACTGTCTTTAATTCATTCGTACTTATTCACTCTGTTTCATTTGTCTTAACAATTTCTTTGATTCAGATATTTAGCTCCAGAGTATGCATCAAGCGGAAAGTTATCCGACAAATCTGATGTTTTCTCATTTGGAGTAATGCTTCTTGAGCTAATAACCGGACGACCTCCAGTGGATCTAACTGGAGAAATGGAAGACAGCTTGGTAGATTGGGTAAGTCGGTCCGCTCTTTGGTTTGCTTGTTTAATCCCAAAACACTAAAAAAAACTAACTTTTTTTTTTTTTTTGCAGGCAAGGCCTTTGTGTTTGAAAGCAGCTCAAGATGGAGACTACAGCCAATTGGCAGATCCGCGTCTAGAGACAAACTACGATAAACAAGAGATGGCTCGAATGGCTTCTTGTGCAGCTGCAGCAATCAGACACTCAGCAAGAAGACGACCTAAGATGAGCCAGGTAAAGAAAAAATCAAAAACACTTGTTAATTCTTTTGTTATCAATTCACAATCTTGATGATATACTTATGAATCTTGGCACATGTGTATAACGAAAGATTGTAAGAGCTCTAGAAGGAGATGTATCAATGGATGATCTAAGTGAAGGAGGAAGAGCAGGACAAAACACGTATTTGAGCCCCGGAAGCGTGAGCTCCGAGTATGACGCGAGCTCGTACAGCGCAGACATGAAGAAAATAAGGAAATTGGCATTAGAGAGTAAAGAATATCAAAGCAGTGAATATGGTGGAACAAGTGAGTATGGCTTAAATCCTTCTGCTTCAAGTAGTGAAGAAATGCATAGAGGTTCAATGAGACGCAATCCTCAGCTTTAAAAGTAAAAAAAAAGAAAACACACTTCTCATATATACTCACCTTCTTCTTTCCATCCAAGGCTTTTTTCATTGTGTGTTCATTCTGCGTCAAAGATTTGCAGTTTGGAAAGTCCAAATTATGATGTTTTTAGGAGTGATTTTTGACCAGAGAGACTATATAGTGTGTTTTGTTGAAATGTATAGTACAAAGCCTTAAGCCATACAAAGTTATGGTTTTATAATTTATACGCATTATCAATAATTTTTATATATGTTTATCGATGTTGTATTAAATTAAAATCCCATGAGTGTCTGGGTTTTCGACTCGGGTTTTGACTTGATATGATCTCATTTTCCGTTCACCGTTTTGGTTTTAGTTTTATAATAACCGGATAAACGATCTAATAAAGCTCTACTAATTTCGAAGTTTGCCTCTATTTTATTTCATTATAGTTTTATTAAGTTTCTATTTGAACTGTAGTTTAAATTCGAAAGATTTACATTTTTATTTTTTTAGTACATAAAACAAGCTATTTTATTACGTTTATTATTTTTCTAAGCTATTTTAGTACTTTTGAAATTTATAATCCGATAATTCTCTTGAATCAATTGTTGATAAAAAATAAAAGCACTAGATAATTAACCTAATCAATTGTTGCAAAATCGACCTATTGGGGAGCTGACGTCATTCCTACAACTTTTTAGGTGCTAAATCCCACTGATAATGACGTGGCAGCCTCTCGTAAGATCATAGCCTTCAGCGCTCACCGTCAAATCCTGAAGTCGACGCAGCAGATCACAGCTCCTCGAGCGCTTGTAAATGTTTTAACCCCTTTTTTCTTCTCTCTCGATACAGATCCTTCCTTCTCCCGCATTTTGACTGTTGCATCTGTAGCTTAGGTAACAAAAGCGAGATCTGAGTCACCACGTATTGGGAGATCAGCAATGGCGCAACCCTTCGTGAAGAAAGACGATGATCACGACGATGAGTGTATGTTCTCGCTTATTTTGCTTTTAATTTAGGATTCCATGTTCGAAATATCTGGTTTGTGCGAGGCGTAGATTCAGATCTTAGGTTCTAGATCTGTGCGATTCTACATATCATTTGACACTCGTGTATTGTAATTTGGTTGCGTAGATCTACAATTTCAACTCCGGTTGAGTTCTTGCTTTATTTTTTCACACGGTGTTGGTTACTGCGCAGACTGTTGTGTTGTGATCATTCCAGACACTGTTTAGTTTTGATCGATCTGGTTTTGTTACCACATTCGATCCAGTGTGAATTGTTGCTTATTTGAATTTCTAATTTTTTTGCTGGGTCAGTGGAGTATTCTCCATTCATGGGGATTGAGAAGGGAGCCGTACTTCAAGAAGCTAGAGTCTTTAATGACCCTCAGGTTGATCCTAGAAGATGCTCGCAGGTAATTGCTACGGTTTTCTTTTTCCTGTATTTGCTTTTTTCTTCTCTGGGATTTTATCTTGTTGGTGGTCTTAATCTTCCTGTAAATCAACAGGTCATCACCAAGCTTCTTTATTTGCTTAACCAAGGGGAGTCATTCACCAAGGTCAGTTTTTATTTTTGTTAATACCTTTTTATTGGTGAAAGTATCCTGTTACATGAATTTTATTCTGTTTCATGTCCAGGTTGAAGCAACGGAAGTTTTCTTTTCAGTTACAAAGCTTTTCCAATCAAAGGACACAGGTTTAAGGAGAATGGTCTACTTGATCATAAAGGAGTTATCTCCATCATCGGATGAGGTTTGCCATCTTACTCAGCTTTAATACGAAAATCATGGCACTTATTGTAGGTATATTTTCGGATAAGTTGTTTGGTCTTTCGTCCATAGGTTATCATTGTAACAAGCTCGCTAATGAAGGACATGAATAGTAAAATTGATATGTATCGAGCAAATGCTATCCGTGTCCTCTGCCGGATTATAGATGGAACTCTTCTCACTCAGATTGAGCGATACTTGAAACAAGCAATTGTGGATAAGAATCCCGTTGTTTCAAGTGCAGCTTTAGTCAGTGGGCTTCACTTGCTAAAGGTACCTTTTACACACCAAAACTATTAGGTTATTTCTTAGTTGTTAGGTTATGCTTATATTCTTATATTGCTGTTTTCAGACAAACCCAGAAATTGTTAAAAGATGGAGCAATGAGGTTCAAGAAGGTATCCAGTCCAGATCAGCCCTTGTTCAGTTTCATGCCCTAGCTTTGCTCCATCAGGTAAGTCTGTTGCATTGATATTACCCAAGTAAATTGGTTTATTTCTGTTCTCTGTTTAATTTAACAGCCACTGAGAAGAAGCATATTGAAAAAAGAGGTGTTACTATGAGTATTGACTAGAAACATATACAATAAGTTTTCTGCAGCGGCATTATAGCTCTTTACGATGGTCATTTGCAACAACTTTATTTTCTTGTTAGATTCAATCCGTGTCTGAAGTCTATCTCTGATTCTGCTGAGTCTAGCATAGGTATCTTATTAGGTTGGTAGGACAACCTATTATGCGTCTAAGTTGTACGAGTTAGCAAATGATATGTATCGATGCTGTTACATTGATCTTAAAAGGCTCCCAACACGATGAGCTTTCCTTCTTTATATATAATGGTAGCGAGAGTTGATCTAACAGCTGTTTGACAATCAATCATTTTATTCAGATACGCCAAAATGATCGCTTGGCTGTTAGCAAGTTGGTTGTTAGCTTGACCAGGGGATCTGTCCGCTCTCCCTTGGCTCAGTGTCTTTTGATACGTTACACCAGCCAGGTTAGTCTTCTATGCCGTTTGATCACTGATATGTGGGTGAAAGAATTTGTGTGATCATGCTCTTGTTTCTATTGTTCAGGTTATCCGTGACATGTCCAACCATGGTCAGTCTGGAGAACGTCCGTTCTATGAATTTCTGGAGAGTTGCCTGCGCCATAAGGCAGAAATGGTGATCCTTGAGGCTGCTAGGGCCATCACAGAGCTTGATGGTGTGACAAGCCGAGAATTGACTCCAGCAATCACTGTTCTCCAGCTCTTTTTGAGTTCCCCCAGACCAGTGTTGAGATTTGCTGCTGTCCGGACCCTGAACAAGGTTTACAATGCTCTCTTAGATCGAAATCTTCATAAAAAAGTCGAAATCAACTCTTTTCATTGTATATTGAACAACACCGAAAGGATGTTATATTTTTTCTGGATAGCTTCATCAGTTCCTTTATTATCGGGATAAGAGATGTATTTCACTGTACACTAAACGCAAGTTTGAACCACAGGTTGCAATGACTCATCCTATGGCTGTCACCAACTGCAACATTGATATGGAGAGTTTAATTTCTGATCAGAATAGAAGCATTGCTACACTTGCAATCACCACTCTCCTGAAAACAGGGAACGAATCAAGTGTAGAACGCTTGATGAAGCAGATAACTAATTTTATGTCAGATATTGCTGATGAGTTCAAAATTGTGGTCGTGGAAGCAATAAGATCGTTGTGTGTGAAATTTCCACTGAAGTACAGATCCTTGTAAGTGAAGTTTTAGGGTATTCTTTCAGATTACTTAAATATGTTGCAGTTTTCTAATATCATTGTGGCTTATGATTAAACTGTGTCATCTTTTCATCTGTAGGATGACCTTCTTAAGCAACATTCTTAGGGAAGAAGGTGGATTTGAGTATAAAAGAGCAATAGTAGATTCTATTGTGACTATTATCAGAGATATCCCTGATGCGAAGGAAAGTGGATTGCTTCATCTTTGTGAATTCATTGAAGATTGTGAATTCACATATCTTTCAACACAGGTAAATTATTTTGTCCATCATCCGTCTGGGGTTGCTATTAAAAACTGCTTATGTGGTATTTAAATGTGTTTGTCTCACAGATACTTCATTTTCTGGGAATTGAGGGGCCTAACACCTCAGATCCAAGCAAGTATATCCGATATATTTATAACCGTGTGCATCTGGAAAATGCCACAGTCCGGGCTGCTGCTGTTTGCACACTTGCAAAGTTTGGGTTTATGGTTGAATCCTTGAAGGTATGTATAGTTATCCTATTAACCAATTTTTGTTTCGTTTCATTTCCTTTGACTGATGATAAAGCGCATAATCATTGGATGCTTGGCAGCCCCGGATTACCGTTCTGTTGAAGCGTTGCATCTATGACAGTGATGATGAGGTGCGTTCCTACTTCCTAGTCTTAGTCTAGAAAATCTGCGTTCTAGTTCGTTGGTTGCAGTAATATATCTGTGCATTTCTGTTTTTGTATGCTATTTGTGTACCCTTGAGTCGGTTGCATCATTAAACATGCATGCATGTATTTGCCTTTATAAATATTTTCTGAGGAGAGATGCATGCAAGTTGTTTGATGATTCCTCCCTTGATCTGATACGAGATATGGGATCACATATCACCGTCGTAGTGCCTGCAACAAAACTCAACCGTAACAGGTTTCTAAAACTAGGATTTGGTGTTTTTCCTATTCTACATTAGAGTTTTGATAATTTTCCTTTTTACATTAGGATTAAGTACTTTTCCTTTTCAGTTTAGGTTTATGATTTAAGTTGTACCAGAGACTTATATATGGGTCTTTTACGATCAATAAGAGATTAAGAGGTACCTTCCAACAATTAACCTTATTCTCAAGAAGAGACTAGGGTTAAAAGGAAGCTTAAGATCAATCTCTCTTTCTCACTTTCACAATAGCTAACCGTCCTTTTACTCGAGCTCAAGCTAAGCTACAAGCTCATATCATGATCATGAGTTAACAACCTCTTTTTATCTTAAGGTCCGTGATAGAGCAACACTATTTTTGAGTGTTCTTGGTGGTGATGGTACTGTTGACACTGATAAAGATAGCAAGGAGTTTCTATTTGGTTCCCTGGAGGTTCCTCTGGTCAACATGGAAACTAGTCTGAAGAATTATGTGAGATTTCCACTTCTCGGTGATATTCTTTTCATATGCTTCTTAGGACATCAATTATCTTATATCTTTGATCCTGCAGGAGCCTTCTGAAGAAGCCTTTGATGTCAACTCCGTGCCTAAGGAAGTCAAATCTCAGCCCCTTGCAGAGAAGAAAGCCCAGGGTAAAAAGCCCACTGGTCTTGGTGCACCACCAGCTGCACCTGCTTCTGGTTTTGATGGCTATGAAAGACTTCTCTCATCTATTCCAGAGTTTGCCGCCTTTGGAAAACTTTTCAAGGTTAGGGCTGAATTTTCTTCTGTTTCAATCTAATATTATTGGCATACCTCGATTGCTTTAACTTGTACTTCCTTTTTCAGTCTTCTTCACCTGTGGAGCTAACTGAAGCAGAAACAGAATATGCCGTCAATGTTGTAAAGCATATCTTTGACAATCATGTGGTGTTTCAGTACAACTGCACTAACACAATACCAGAACAGTTGTTGGAGAGGGTACTGAACATTGGTTTAGAACATTGGTTTAGAACATTGGTGTGTAAAGCATATCTTATGCCTTCTTTCCTCATTTCATTATTCTGTCATGGGTTTGTAGGTCAATGTCATCGTAGATGCTTCAGAAGCAGAGGAATTCAGTGAAGTAACTTCAAAGGCCCTAAACTCACTTCCTTACGATTCGCCTGGTCAAGCCTTTGTTGCTTTTGAGAAGCCAGCAGGGGTCCCTGCTCTTGGAAAGTTCTCCAACACATTGACTTTCGTTGTTAAGGAGGTACATGTTGAATAGGCTTTTCACTTCCATCTTTTTTTATGATTTATACTTTGTGGAGAACTCTGATAAACACCGACTCATTTGGAGAAGATGATGTTTGATGAGTTAGAATTAGGATGTCTCTAGAAGATCATCTGGGTTTTTTTTCTTATCTAAGAAAAGGACATTTTTCGTTCTCTCTAAGAAACAGAGGCAGTCACTTGAAGCACCAGGAAACAAACATATTCCGTGGATTCAATCAAACTTCTATAATTGTTTTTACGAATACTTTTATCTTAAGATGAAGTGGAAGTAGTAGAATGACTCTAATTAATTCACAGGAGAAAAGGAAAACAATATGACTAGTATGTTTGTGCATTAAAAATGTGTTTGTAACAGGTTGACCCAAGCACAGGAGAAGCAGAGGATGATGGGGTAGAAGATGAGTACCAGCTGGAGGATCTTGAGGTGGTAGCTGCAGATTACATGGTGAAAGTGGGTGTCTCCAATTTCAGGAATGCATGGGAAAGCATGGATGAAGAAGCTGAGCACGTAGACGAATATGGCCTTGGCCAAAGAGATAGTTTGGGAGAAGCTATTAAGGCTGTCATCGATCTTCTTGGCATGCAGCCTTGTGAGGTTATTCTCTTCCACTTTTTCTCAATACTCAAAAAGAGAAAGAAACTACGGAAGGAAGTTATTTTTAATTCACCCCGTGGGATTTGAGTATAGGACTGTTTGTTGTTCCCCGTTTAGTGATAACTTGAAACTGACAAATTGCAGGGGACGGAGACAATTCCGAGCAATGCAAGGTCACACACTTGCTTATTGTCAGGTGTGTACATAGGGAACGTGAAAGTGTTAGTGAGGGCACAGTTTGGAATGGACAGCTCAAAGGAGATTGCAATGAAACTGGCGGTTAGAGCTGAGGACGCCTCTGTCGCCGAGGCCATTCACGAGATTGTTGCCAACGGCTAAAACTCTCACCTATCTACAGGTACCCAAGAGTGTTATTATAAGTACCAAGACCAGAAATAAACCAAAGACTTTCTTCCTGATGCTAAAGATCTCAACTTCCCAACCTCAAAATACATCATCTTTTTAAATAGTATAGTTTTTTTTGTTACCCAACTTATTAATGTCAAATGCTTGTGGAGGTTTTCCTTTTATTATTTGACGGTGCTTTTTGATTTCTCGTTCTAAAATTTTGCTTGCATTGAGTTTCATTTGTGGATCATTACCCGTTTTTTCCCGTTTCTTTACTTCTCGCAAAAGTGAATACGTAAGCAACAAAATTACTGCCTGTTAAAGTTATAAAGCATTGATTTCAGAATTTTGCTGTTCAAAAGGACGGAATCCAACTAATGGTCTAGGTTCAATTTCAAGAAATCGTAGGAACAACTGGTCGATACACAGTTGAATATAGAATTCACATTGAGGGGGCAAATAACAAGTAGTGGTTCACTTAAAAGGCAAATGAAGAATAAATAAATCAAAAGCACACTAAAAACATGGGAAGTTTGATCCTTTTTAACCACTCCACTATTTAAAAGCAAACATTTTCCACAAAGATTACAAACCGACCTCACCGGGTTTTACTTCCAGACTACACAACCACAACTGGAGATGGAGATGAGGCACGACGACTCCTACGTTTCTTTCATCTTCTTCATACCACTCTCCTGTGCCCTCCAAACGCCCATATCTGTGTAATTCAACGAAAATACACAACAAAACCCTCAAATTTCCTTATCTTATAATTCACAACCTAATGTTGTTACTTTTGTGTTTCTTATTTCAATTTTAGAGATACTAACCTTTAGATTTGAATCCCAACTTCCTGTACACAAGGCACTTCCATCTGATGACATCCCCAAACAGCTTATCCGATTCTTGTGTGAATCCTGCAGTAACCCCAAATCCAATACCACCTACAAGCAAAATCCCCCGCATTTCACACATTACAATGAGCGAAAACAACTCTCACCACTCATATCTCATACTCGATATTAATAGCTAGCTTACCTCTCCCAAGAGAGTATCCCAAACGTAGCAGGTGTTGTTGTTTGCGTAGCCAGCGAAAAGAAGTCTCCCTGAGACAGAGAATGCGATGGAGGTCACAGGTGCGTTCTCACCATCACCATGTGGCTGATACACCTGGAGTTGATGCCCAGTCCTTATGTCATACAACCTGCATGTTCCATCGTCTGATCCAGTCCCAAATCTATACCCATCCGGAAAGAACTTGACAGTATTAACATCTCCCTCGTGCCCATGAAACGTACGCACTGCTCGGCTTGCAGCACGAGTGTCCCACAAGCGTGCAGTTGTATCACATGAACCAGATATGAACCAATTTGGGTTTGATCCGCTGATTGAGACACTGGAAGAAATGGGACACGATCACCATGAAAAAGGGCATGAGTTTAACTTGAATCGCAAAATACTATCCATGCTAATTTCTTTCTTTCTATACACAAATCAAATACACTCCCTATCGTATGGACCAAAACCTACAGGTTGATTCCAACACTCATCCAAATGGTATAGTTCTGGACGACTAAGTAGGTTTACAAAGATATGCTACTTCAGAAACCGTATAACAAACCGATGCCAGTAAGTCAAGCAGATAAAAGCAACATCCATACCTTAGTACATCAGCAGTATGTCCAGACTGAAACTCGCCACCAAAAACAGAAGTTTTAAGGCCAGTAGTTACATCCCATAAGACACATGTTTGATCACCTGAACTGGTGATTAGATGGGCATCCTCATTTGGGACATACTGACAGCACGAAACATACCCCCTGTGACCACTGAGCATTCTTGAAACCGGGACGGTTCCGTCCTTGTCTGCGGTTGAGCTAAGACTGAAAATAGAACATACACTGTCTAATCCACCACACGCAACCGACTGACCATTTGGAGAGAAGGCACATGTCATAACCCACGCACAAGGGAGTTTTATTGCATGAGTTTTCTGACTCGTCAGAGCATTCCACACGATTAGTCGCCCATCTTGAGATGCACTGACTATCCGATTCCTCTCCGGCGTCCAATCCAATGAATAAACCTGTGAAATTCGACATGTTAAAGTTACAAGCTACCTCATCTGAACTTTGTATCAGCTAACATTCCGGTATCTCGTTTTCTACATTTCTGCAGAATCTTTACCAAATCCTCACGCTCCTCAAACATGATAACTATTATAATCTTTATAGACCTGAGCGACCTAATAACAAAATGGTTCTGACATAAATTCCTCAAAAATTGAAGCTTTTCGTTTCCCTAAAATGCTTACACTCCCTAAACCCTTAATCACAAGCTACAAAACTCCATAAACAGGCATACTTGAAGGATAAGAGCATATTTTTGCAGCCCCCCATTCGTCAATGATACAAGTTAGCTTGAATCAAATATACACTTGTAAGATAGAGATAAGATGGAACTTTCACTCACCTTTCCCGTGTGGCCCTGAAGAGTACGACAGCAAACCAGATCCGTCGCTCCGAAGCTCACTGGAGTACGACCCTGCGCCACCGAATACCTGGCCACTGCCAAAATTCAACCCCAAAGAGAGCAAAACAGATCTAAGAACAAAAAAATTGTCCGAATCACAGATAGATTGTTAAGAAGAAGAAGAAGAAGAAGAGAAACAAAAAATCCCCAAACCATCGGTATCGAGCAGCTGGAGGCGTCTCTGTCTAAGCCTGTCACGGAGGTTGTTGACGGTCTCCGTAGCGACGGCGTGGCGTTCTTTGAGCTCGGAGACAGACATCCCCGGATTCTCAGTCGCCGATGAAGAAATTAGAGAGGGGAACTTTAGGAAATGTCTAGAAGGGAAGAAGGTTCATGATTGAGAGAGAGAGATGGATCGAACCCTAGAAAGAGTGGATTTGGGGGAATTACGTGGGAAAGGAAAGAGATGAGAAGCTGAAGTAGTCAGACACGCTCGGTGATGTTGAATGTTGATGGCTCTGACCTGACCCAGAGAGAGAGAGGGAGAAGAGGAAGCCTCTGAGAGAGTCAATCGTCAGTTCCCATTTGGCATCTAAAAGTGGACCCCATTCACTATGCCCCAAACGACGTCGTTCCTCAGCTTCAGGTTCCTTTTGCTCCTTTTTGGTTTTCATTTGATAATAATAAGTTTCACTGATATATGATTTTTGTTATTATCAAAACCAAGCTTAGACTAAAAAGTACAAGTTTAAAAGGGAGATTGGAATTTAACCATTTATCAAGGCTAATTATGTTCAGATCCATGAGAAATCGAAAAGAAGTCTAGTGGGAAATAGCCGTTACAGACTACATTAAAATTTTATTATAGAATGTGTGTAACTATTATAATTAATCATATCAACTTGATTACAAAAATACAAAGGAGGGAGGAAAAGCAAGAAGTAAGAGTAATTAATTAATTAATTACCCCCCAAGAGTTGATTGGGGCATTACATATTTACATGGAGGATTATGGACATAATAAAGATGAGTAGAAAAGATAGAGAAGAAGAAGAAACATTTGGTTCAACTGCTCCACTCCTTTTGCTTTCTAATTTGTCTGAGTTCACATATTTGTTCATTACTCCTGTACTTCCTGCTCCTCCTCCTCCTCCCGGATACACACAACTGTTATAACCTATCAAAATTCAAATGCCACATAAGAATAACCAATTAGTATATGCAATTTTTGCTATTGTTCAGTGGTTGATATATTTTAGCAAACTTATAGTTGTATCGTGGTTCACTAACGTGGTCTTTGTTACAACTTTTTTATATACAAGGTCGAAATTAATATCGGTAGGGAGGGTGTGAGATATAAGGGGAAAGAGAACTTACTAGGGTTTTGGGAAGACATTGTTGCGGTTTGAGAGAAATCGCAGTCTGTAGGCTTTTTAGGAGACTTTTGGAAATACATATTCATGGCAAAGGCTGCGTGCGACGCCACATTGTTTGGCTCGAAACAAGCTCCTCCTGGCTGTATCGGCCCACAGTCTATTCCTTGCCCGCACGCCCAGTCCAAGCTCGCCTGCAACTGCTCATTCGTTGCTCCCTTCTTCGGTACACACCACCCCGTCGACGTCACTTTTCCTGATGGCGTCTGATTTCATGATCCAAAACATATATAACCTCGTTAATTAAAACCTCCACTGTTTATTAAGATCATTTGCATTTTTTCACTTTATAATAAGATACTCTTTCCAAATTAAAACCTAACTGGTAAACACAAATGTAGGAAACAATTAATAGCCAGCCTATAAATCATTTTGGCGTTAAGAGTATCTAACCTGACTACTACTGCTACTCTTGGCAAGACCCGCATCGTAGGCCATGGAAAGATCGGTTTTAAAAAGCCCGAAGGCCCGTTCCGAAGATGGTCCAGGCTTTAGATTCTCGTCGTAGAGTGCGAAAACGTAAGTGTCGACGGGTTTTCCAGGCATGAGAGGTGTGCCAACCATAGACCTGAGATGAGCTATTAGGTTTCCGTTGTAAGCTTTCGCATTATCCACGCTCGGTCCAACCTCGTTCGGGTCCCCTCGTGAAGCCCAACCTGTTTCCGCCACCACGATCTCCACTTTTTCGAATCCCATCGATTTCAAAGCCGAGTGAACCGCATCAACCTACAATACAAATGATGGAACTCAGAAACTGTAAACGTGTGTTGCAAGCAACAATCATTAACAGACAAGACTTCTTATACCACTTTGTAATATGACCTGAAACGTCACCATTTTTTCTCTCTTTTATTTTTCTAGTTATTTTATTGATTTTGGTCGACGCTGCTTACGTGTAATTGATGAGTACAAACAAATGTTTCAAGAAACATCCAAAATAAACTAATGCGAATCCAGCCTGTCAGACAAATCAGTAAACGACTGACTCACGAGTCATTGTCACGCATACTTTATTCCCTAAATTATTACAAACCATAGTAACCAAATTAATTAGCAAATTTTTATAGATTGTGTGTGTTGAAGAAACTAAGAAAGTGTAGATTCAGACACATATGGAACCGTATGGGACCGTATCATCCAACGCGAACAACTGTCTTTTGTACTATATAATAAGAATATAGATTCCTTCTAAGTGGAAAAGTAAGACGGAACAAGTTCCTTGCTACAATCTAGTGCAAAAAAAATTATATATTAAAAACCGAAAGTTCAAATTATAGATTCGTCCACGTGAATACTGCCAATTTATTATTATTATGATCTTTGTGTGTCGCAACTATAAATTACTTGAATCTAACCGACTTAGATAAACTATGCTTTGACGTCTAACTAAATCATTAGATATAAAACAGTCCACCAAATTCACAACTAGAGAGATTAGCTAATTTTGAGAAATTTTAATTAGTTACCAAACACATCTAAATTGATTAGTTTGGACCCGACCAGCAGATTTTGCGAAATTTTAATTAGTTACCACTTACCAGACACAACTAAATTGATTAGTTTGGACCCAACAGTAATTAATTATACCTGAGCATCGAACATGTTCATATACTTGATTCCGGTATTCGAATCGACCCGGCCCGGGTTAGGCTGGAAGAGGCAAAACGCCAGCGTTTCGGGTTTCGGGTCACTTTGGTACGCGAAGAACGGGTACGGGTTAATGGCGAAAGGCGAGCCCGTGTCGCTCAGGAACTGCAGAATTCCCTTTAAACCGGTTTGATAACCGGCCGCGAATGAACCGGATGATGGCGGTTCTGAGTTACCCAGCACCGACATCGCGTGCACCGTCGATACCTTGATTTTCCCGCCGAGAGACACCGCCTCAAGGGCTTTTTGGACATTTTGCATCGCCGGGAGTAGCTGGTTCACTAGATTTTGATCGTTCGACATCAGCACCTGCAATAATCGATTGAGAATTGTGGAACTTTCTCGGGAAAATTGGAAAACTTTCGATTGAATATATGATTAGACGGACCTCGTTGCCGACGGTGATGAGGATGATTTTGGAGGCGGGGTAAAAAGGGAGGACATTTGAGTTGATCCATTGAGTGGCGGCGTTGGGATCGGCGGCGAGAGAAGGAACGTCGCCGTTAGCAGCGCCGATGACGATTCCGACACCGGTTCCGGCCAAAGCTTTGATGATGGCGGGATCGGCGCCGTAGAGTCTCACCTTCTGAATCGAAGTGGACTGGAGGAGCTTGGCGGTTTCCGAAGGCGGAGGGAGATTGTCGGCGACTTGGCCGTAGTTAACTCCGATGAAGGGCTCTGCATCTGTCGACCAAAAAATAAAAAAAACAGAGGAAGAGGAAAAGGTTAGAAGAAGAAGAAGAAGAAGAAGAAGAAGAGAGGAAGAAAAACGACATCGTACTGAAGAAGATACTTACGTGAGGAGGGGAAGTGAGAGAGGAAGATGAGGAGGAGAGAGAAGGAGATGGAGAGAGCCATGATGGTGAGAGAGAAAGCTGAAGAAGGAGAAACAGAGATTTGAGAAAGTTTTTATAAGTGTTTAATTAAAAAAGAAGAAGAGGTTTTACTGTAACGGTTACATTACATTGCAGAGGAAGAAAATTCCCAAAAAAGACACGTTTCTGCTCGTTTTTACACACTCCACGTGCTGACTTCTATTTTTTAAGTCTTCGTCTTGGTCTACTATTGTAATATTATATGGCAATTTCCGGAAAGAAAAAAAAAAAAGTTTTTGATGAGAAATTTCGAAAGAGAGCTTTTTTTTGTTGACTTTTAAAAGAAGATTGAATCAATACTCTCCAACAATATTGCATGTAACAACGTTTCATCTCATGTATACAAGTATCGTTAGCCAAAAAAGGTGTTTTGTCCAATTTCGTGAATCCAATTTAAAGGTTAAAACTTCAAGTCTTTAACATTGTTAGTGGTTGTAAAATGCTCAATTAGTTTAGGGTGTAGGACTCAAAAGTACAAATTTGGTAGGGACATTTATTGATATATCGTAATTAAAGAGAATGGGATGCTAAATTTGGGTACATACGCAATACGCGTTAGTGTTATACTGTTATATATAAATTTTAAAAATAAATTCACTGCATAATTGTAATTTCATTTGCCATAAAAAAGCGGATGACATTATTTGCCCTTTTCCATGCTATTTCCCAGTACAGTATAAACGTATAACCCATACTTCACGTTTCTCCCCACCATCACCAATAATTTTAGCTTTGGTGATACCACAATGTTCAACTCAATTATTATGTTTGACCTTCTATTCGCATCTTAAATCATTTATACATTACTTTCCTCAAGATTTCTTACTACGCTCACATCGTTTACAAAACAAAACAAAAACAAAAAAGGTCATAAAAATTTGCATATTCCATAAATAGGACTGCAACCTTTTCTATCCATGATAATGATTTGTTCACATTTTAATAACTCCGAACAAGTATGAAACCCAAATCCAATCCAAAACCCCAAGCACGAACAAAAGACGAGATGATCAAATCACAACAAACAAAACAGCAAAAGAACCTCCAAGCCCAATATTGGGGGATAGAAACGGAACCAACAAACAAACAGATTCTCTCCTCTATTATAATCTGAAGAAAAATCAAGTATATGGGTGAAAAAAAGACCCGATATTCAAGCAAAACCCAGATTGAAAAGAGATTCTCCTTAGCTTAGGCACCTGAGTGCGAGACCGGTGTTGTCTCAAACTTCCCTTCGGTGAACAAATGATTGTACTGTTGAGGCAGCGCATGTTCCACCTACAGTGTCGTAATAAAAACACTATTGAGAATGAGTAAATCAAAAGGTTTTCATGGATAGAGAGAGGAAATCCATACCCAATCTCCATCACGGGAAGCACCAGGCACCATTACATTGATCTCACTCGACTTGGCTGTTGTTATAGCTGTCTCTAATGAATCTTTGCTAAGATATAACTGACAGCCAGTTGTGTTGTCCACAGAAACTGTGGGAGCTGAACCCTAGATCAGCCATAGATGTGTAAAGACAAAGCAAGAGCATCAGTGTTCACGAAAAAAATTGCAGATGTTAGAGCTACATCATTAGATTGAGAAGGCAAAGAGATGGTCCTTAAGAAGATATATTTGCAGCCATTAGGATAGCAATAGATGATAGAAAACAAACCTGGCATTGCACTTCTACGTTGGTGCAATTCACAATCTCAAATGCAGCAACAACATCCTATTAGATTTTACATTATTAGAAAATCACATAACTGTATACTGTAGGAATGTAATAGTAAACAGTATTATTCCACTCACCGTGAAGACAACACCCATTTTGGTACATTTGTCAATGGTGATGTTATTCACTTTCCCTACAGATTATGGAAAAACAGTAAGGGCATCAAAGATTTATTGAGCAGATATCCAACTTTCACAGAGAAATTGGAATGGTGCAAAGTTACCTTGTATCTGCAAGACAGAATCTTTGCAACCAAATACATACACAGACTGTTTGGCATCACACTCGCTGATAACCAAGTCCTTCTTCCCAATTTGGTTCTCAACAGCCCACCTAATAATTCAGTAGAAGTCAACAATCATATTATAGCTTTTCTACAATACTATGTTGCACCATATAGTTATTGTTAGTAAAACGCACTTGCGACCCATTTGAAGTTCCAGTTTCGGTGGTCCAGTTTTCGAAAAGGCCGGTTTACTGGTACGAGTTTCCTTCTCAATGGCACTAACTGCTCCAGATCTATCAGCGCGGTTCTTAGTCTTCATATCATCCGTCACTTTTCTAAGACCTAGAAAGCAAAGAACGAATAATAAGCTATATGTGATTCACATTCCAAAAAGACACCACACCAGAAATATGAAGACATACACAACTTCAAACTTACCTGAGGTCACAGAACCTGAGCTGAGCTGCTGGAAAACAGCAGACATCCCTTGTTTCTGGTTCGACGATGATGATGGCTTTGAAGATTCAGAGCTGAAGAGGGGTGCAGATGGTGCTGGGGGAGGAGCAGGAGCACCAGGTGGACCCTTTGCAGGAGCACTAGCAGGTTTCCCGGATGCATTCCATACAGGTCCCAAGGGGTAATGACTTTTAACATAGTCCCTTAAACCAGGTAAGTAAAGTTCTTTTAAGGCTTTAGCCCATTCCACATGATCCGCGTCTTTGTTACGGTACTCCACCAGAACCTGAAGAAGGACATGGATATCAAGTACAAATCAAGAGCATCGATCACAGAATTAACAATGTGCACATAGCAGCAAACAGCAATCCAAGCTCCTGCAATCAGAATAAGCAACTAAAGTCCTTATTCCTAAAGGATTTCCAGAAGCCTTAACAATTTGAGCGTCGCACTTGATTATATGTATCATTAGCTCTTTAAACTTTTTCCTAGGCGTTAAAATTCTGTAGGAGCATATGAAAGCAGAGAGAAAGATTAACGATTAGCACCTTATTGTTGTAAAACTCAGCCATCTGCCAACTTTCTTCCACATGAGCGATTGGCATGCTCATACCTTGCAAGGAAAAACAAGAAAGGGGCAAACAGCAATATTACATCACAAAATGCAGTAATTTCCAGAATGAAAATTACCGAAGATATCGAAATCCAGCATGATGGTTCTGCTTACCACAATCTTTTCCGGTGAAAGCAATCCACGCCAATGCAGATAGACTATCGGATGCAGCCTTTAAGTGATTGAAGAAATCCGACCTCTTTCCTCCTGTCATTGCATCAGCTTTCATTGTAACATCACTCAACGGCTTGAGAAATCCGGCCAATCCAGCCATGTCAGGCTTCTGTTCAATCAGAACGACCAAAAAAAAAATCAAAATCCAATCCACAACGACGCAACAAAACGAAATGATCGATTACACCTAGTAGCAGGATCTTCTGTTCCATCAAAATTCAAAACTAACCTGAGTTTGCTTGACACGGACAAGCAGCTCCTTTTGGGCAGCAAACGCTTCGGCGACAATCTTTGTCACATCTAGAACAGGTCCACCGATCTTCTCAGCCGCGCTCAGAGCCCTACCAACGCATTGGGAAATGAGATCTTCATAAGCCAGAATCGATGGATCAGTCGCCGCGACATCGGTTCCGGCGCCGGCGGAGAAATCTCCTCCGCGGGAAAGAGTAACTCCTCCTCCGTTGCTCGAGATTCCCTCGAGCCTCGTAACCGCAGCTTCCAGGCGCTTAATCAAAGCCTCCTCCATTTTCGCTCAACAAACAGTGTTCGCACCAGATCTGGATGAAATCGATTTAGTGTGGATTTGATTTTCCTTTTTGTGTGGGGTCTGGGTGTGTTTGTGGGTTTCATGATGATGGGGAAGTCAGGAGAATATGTGATGACACGTGGCGACTGTTGGATAATTGCCAATCGCAGGTGGTGGAGTGGTCGTGGATTGTCGGATCTCGGTTGAGCTTGAATATATTGCTTCACCCGAACCGGATCCGAAATCGGTTCGGTTGTTTCAGATTTGTAATTGGTAATAATTTCGTTTTGAGATACGGTTCAGCTTAAACCCGAATACCAAACAATTTATAAAGCAGAGCAAATAACTGAGTTTTGGTTTGGTTTGGTCTGGTTCGATAGAATGCCCAGATCTATTGTGGCCGAGCATACTAAAAGAGAAGAAATGTAGGATAGGGAACTTTCTCTGGGTTCACTATTTATTATTGTATATATATGATATTTACAAATTACAAGCCTTCAAATCTGAAACACAATCCTCATATATCAAATTTCACTTTTCATTTTCTTCTTTTGCTTTCCAGTCATATCAACCTATGTGATACTCCATATAGAACAAACGTGGAAACATCTATCAATCTGGTTGTGTAGGAAATGGCATCAACTCCCAACCTTCAAATCTTGTTTGTCTGGATTGATCTGTGTTCCTATATTGAATAAGAGGATATAAAAACATAGATTTGGTAATTAATTGCCTAAATTAGCATTCTATTTAGCTTTTGACACTTACAGGACGGAAAGGGAAATCTTCAGCCTCAAGCATGTGAATGATTTGTCCCATCTTTGGCCGTTTACTAGCATCAAGGTCTATGCAACGCAAACAAACAAGCAAGGCTCTTTTTAAAGCTCTTGGAGGAGGAGGTGGATTCTTGATTTTAGGGTCTATAACTTCTTCTCCACGTCTACTTGCAACCATTCCTTTGAACCAATCCACTAAATTCATCTGAAAATGTTTCACAAAAACAAACAGTTACATATGTTTTTGGGAGGGAAGGATTGTTAATTTAAAGCCCTCAATATATGAGCTTACCTCGCCAGGTGGTCTTGAATAATCGACCGGGCTCCTGCCTGTAATAATCTCCATGAGCAGAACACCGAAACTATAGACATCACTACACTCATTGAGCATTCCCGTACTTGCATATTCCGGTGAAACATACCTGCAACAAATTTAAAAAGATGTAAGAAATTGAATGTGAAGTAACAAATCTGCGTTTGATAATTGAAAGACGAGAGGGTATACCCAAAAGTTCCCATCACACGAGTTGTCACATAGCTTGTTTCAGATCCTAGTAACTTGGCCAAACCGAAATCAGACACTTTCGGGTTCCATTTCCTATCGAGCAAGATGTTACTAGATTTCACATCACGGTGCACAACCTTAGGTTCAAGCCCTTCGTGTAAATAGGCTAATCTGTTATCAAAAGACAAGGTTTAAAAGGCCATTCTCAGCTAGAATACCGATTAAAAAGAAGAAGAAAAAAAAGAAGAATTTGCACCCTTTTGCTGTTCCAATCGCAATCTTCATGCGGATATCCCACGTGAGAGGACTCACCGGACCTACTTCACCGTGCAACCACTGCTCCAAGTTTCCATTATCAATATATTCATACACAAGCATCCTAATCAAGAACAAAGAAAGAACTAAATTTTGTTAGATTAAATACAAAATAGAGTTAACTAATTCACTTTGTTTCATTTGAATTTGTTTGTTTTGGCACCTTTGAGCTGTGTCAGCACAATATCCCATCAGACCAACCAAGTTCTTATGTCTTACTTTCCCAATTGCTTCCACCTCAACTTTGAACTCTTTCTCTGCCTGACCCCTGAACAGAATTAAATTTTACTATAATTACCAAGTTCATTTAATACAATCTTAAATTGTTTATTAAACAATGCAATGAGAGTACACAAGAAGACAGAAAGTTTCATCCATGCCTCAGGACCAATAATTATATCTTTTAAAAATGGCATCAAACTTCCGGTGGTTGTGCAGCAACCAACAACCCGAATCTGCCCAACCTAACAATCAATATAATTTCTTTCTACAATCTTGCTACCACCTAAATAGAAGATTTATCCATTTATTAACCATAAAATCAATCCATGGAGCTCTGGCTAAATAATCCAGATTCAAAGTTGGAACAATCAAGTGAACCAACCCCAGAAAACAAATATAGCAGATTCTTTTCAAGCTATTTGATTCACTGGTATCTCATTTTCCAGCAAGCTTTATACTAGTGAGAACTCTCTCATCATCTAGAGGTAACGACTAAAACAAAAGAGAACATAAAGACCAAAAACAAAAGGAAAAGATTAAAGAAAAAATTAATAGAGAATAAAGAACAAAGCACAACAATTATTATTTTTTCCTTTTTGTTTAGTTTCACTAAACGGCTAAACCTACCTAAAAACAGCAATATACAGCTCAATGGTAGCAAAAGTATTTACTTTTCTTTTTCTTTCTGAAATACCTCTAAACTAGGGACTGTAATGTAGAGATGTAGAAAGAAGAAATTTATCTGGAATTAATGGTTGCAATTGGACCATTAAACAAATTAGAACATAAGATAAGAATTTCATTTGATTATTCAAGTCAGAATCTCAAATAAGTAAATAACTAATGCGGAGAAAATGTTTTCTTTTTTTTTTGAATAAATACTTGTCGGGAAATATAAAAAAATAAGTTTCGCCATGTCCTTGGGTCACCAGCGAAATAAGACAACTTTAAAAGCAAATTAAAAAAACCAATGGAGCCTTGACCCAAGAATTACGGAGTCCGTGAAATGGAGTAAATGAGAATTGTCAGACCAAGGAACAATATTTAATATACGAGAGATAAGAATCATTAAGATCTAAATTTTCAAAATATTCAAATAAACCACACACACAAAAAAAAAAAAAACTTAAGTTCAAATAAATCTGAAAATTATCTAATCTAAATTAGTAAATTTTGTAAACTTACTTGTTGTTAAGTAGATTCTTGACGGCGGTGACAGAACCGTCGGGGAAATCAGCTCTATAAACGACGCCGTATCCTCCTTCTCCGATCACATTCTCATCGGAGAAGCCACGTGTCGCAATCTCAAGATCTTTCAAGCTGTACCATCGTCCCCATCCCATTACTTCGGAAGCAACGTCACCGCTCGAAGCCACCGACAAATCATCGAACCCACCACTCGCTTCTTTGCTTGATGCGGCGACCACAGCAACTTCATTTCCCATTTTACCCTTTGAATCCTCGGAGTTCAGAAATCTCCCGACCGTCTTGATCTCCGATATCTCCTTAGAGACAAGCGGGATCGAGCCGGAGCTGTGCTTCACGCGCATTCTACGCGCGCGTGAGACGCGATTCAAGCAGACGAAGAGGAAGATCAAGAGTGAGATCAGTAGCACGAAAACAGAAATAATCGCGATGACTAAGTAGAGGTTTAGTCCGAAAATGGCTGATTTCGTGGAGAACTTGTGAAAACCCGAGTCACCAGAATCAGACATCTCGGACAAAAATAATGGGACTTGTATTTTGATTTCTGGAACAAACCAAGAAAAAAAGAAGAAATTGTTGGAAGAAAGAGAAGAAAGGTTGGGAGAAAAAAACCAAACAGAAGAAGATAGCTTTAACAACAATGTTTTGCCAAGTGATAGAGACCAGACGAGCGCAACGGGTAGAAACTCTGTGTTTTTAATTTAGGGCATGCGTTTATCGTTTTATTACGAAAATGCCACCAGTACACTTAACGAAAGCTCTATTTACGCATGTATACACAAAACATTAGAAACAAAACTCCGATTTTTTTTTTTATCAATGGTTACAGTCTAACTATAATTTGTATTTATAAATTGTGAGAATTATAATCTGCAGTAGCTGGATTCCATTAAATCGTTAATCGTACGGCGCTGCTAATCAAAATCGATTAATTAATACTTTAGCATATAATGTTGGTGCTCCGACCTATATTATTGGACAATAATACTATAGTTTTTCTTTGGGATCTTAAATGAATACGTAAGAATAGAGCTATTATAATACTGTTTAGCATCTTAGAAAAAGATAGCTCATTGTAATGGGCCGATTATATGCGAATTTGAAATGTAGCAGAAAAATTTCTGTTTTTTGCATATGATAACTTCTTTATTGGATTTATTTTTTTAAGATTAACATATCAAAGTATCTAATATTAGTTGCTCAATCGGCATACCATCTGACCATTCAAAAGAAAAGAATTGGTAAGGTCTCTACAAAAAAGAAAAGAAAAATAACTTAATTTGATCTTATCCTTGACAAGAAAATATCAAAACATGTACTATTTTGCCGATTCATGCGGAAGAGACTAGACACTAGGCAATATCAATTCGTCTAGTTATCTACACTGAGGAAATTGGGCCTAGACCAAGCCCATCTTCACGTCCATACTCGTAAAGATTCCCCTTTTTTTCCTAGATTATGCCGCATCATACCTTGAGATATGAAAATTTGAAATCGATTCAAATCTACCCACCCTTTTCTGGAAAAAAAGAAAAAAAAAGCTTCATCCATTTCTCGGTATGTCTTGCATTTAGTTGGCCTATACACATGATGCCAAATTCTTCCACGTATTCATCAATGGCGACTTGTCTCTGTTTTTTAGTTATATCAAACTCCACCCAACCAGGAGAAATGGTGAATTAATACTAACCCTTACGATTTCTTCTCTTGTCTGTCTATATATACCCAACTTGATTTCTCACCATATCACCAACAAATTTCGGTGATCGTTCCTTGTTGATTTCTTCTCCACTTTTATTGGACAATCCTGTTGTAGAAAATCGCCCATGGACGACGAATCCGTTAATGGAGGATCCGTGCAGATCCAGACCCGAAAGCACGTCAAGCTGGGTTCTCACTTCCTGATTACTCACTTCTTGAAGTTCTTATTGGTCCCTTCAATGGCGGTTTTGATCACGCTTGTCTCTCGGTTAAGCCTAAACCAGCTCTGGCTCCATCTCCAGCTCCAGTACAATCTCGTCGGATTCATCTTCCTCCTCACCGTCGCCGTTTTCGGATCCACTGTTTTCTTCATGTCTCGACCTAGATCCGTTTGCCTCCTCGACTACTCCTGCTACCTCCCGCCGTCGAATCTCCAAGTTAGCTACCAGACATTCATGAATCATTCTAGACTGATTGAAAATTTTAACGAGTCGTCGCTTGAGTTCCAGCGGAAGATCCTCGAGCGATCCGGTCTCGGCGAAGAGACTTACCTCCCGGAGTCTATCCACTCTATCCCGCCGCGTCCGACTATGGCGGCGGCGCGTGAGGAAGCGGAGCAGGTAATCTTCGGTGCACTCGACAATCTCTTCGAGAATACCAAAATCAACCTTAGGGAGATTGGTGTTCTGGTAGTGAATTGCAGTTTGTTTAACCCGACGCCTTCTTTATCCGCCATGATTGTGAACAAGTACAAGCTTAGAGAAAACGTCAAGAGCTTTAACCTCGGAGGGATGGGATGTAGTGCTGGTGTTATCGCCATTGATCTAGCTAACGACATGTTACAGATCCATAGGAACACTTCTGCTCTTGTGGTTAGCACAGAGAACATCACTCTGAATTGGTACTTTGGTAACAACAAAGCAATGTTGATCCCTAATTGCTTGTTTAGGGTTGGTGGATCCGCGATTCTGCTCTCCAACAAGCCTGGTGATCGAAAACGATCCAAGTATAAACTTGTTCACACGGTAAGGACTCATAAGGGATCTGATGAGAAAGCATTCAATTGTGTGTACCAAGAACAAGACGAGGTCTTGAAAACAGGAGTTTCTTTGTCTAAAGATCTAATGGCTATAGCTGGAGAAGCTCTTAAGACGAATATCACCACTTTGGGCCCTCTGGTTCTTCCCATAAGCGAGCAGCTTCTGTTCTTTGGGACTTTTGTTGCTAAGAGATTGTTCAATGCCAAGAAGAAGAAGCCTTACATACCGGATTTTAAGCTTGCCTTTGATCATTTCTGTATCCACGCGGGAGGTAGAGCCGTGATCGATGAACTAGAGAAGAGTTTAAAGCTTTTGCCAAAACACGTCGAAGCGTCAAGAATGACATTGCATAGATTTGGAAACACTTCCTCGAGCTCTATATGGTATGAATTGGCTTACACAGAAGCTAAAGGAAGAATGATGAAAGGGAACCGGATTTGGCAGATTGCTTTTGGAAGCGGGTTTAAGTGTAACAGCGCGGTTTGGGTGGCGCTTCGCGATGTCAAGCCCTCGGTTAACAATCCTTGGGAACATTGCATCCATAGATATCCTGTTAAGGTCGATCTTTGAACTCATCAGAACCCGTAGATTGGTCTGAAAACGTGGTTAGTCCTCCATGTACCAGAAGAATTAACTCTTACATCTTTACCAATGGGTAAAGAATTTATGTGTAAATGTATGTATATCTGTCATTGTCTTGTATATAAAGGTAGCACGTAAATTTACCAAAAATGGTTTTCGTGGCCGATGGAAGATAGGACCAAGAGCCCATTTACAAACAAAATTGTAAAAAAAAAGTTATTTGAATTGCAAGAGTTGGATTCGAACTTGGGAACTTGTTCGGTCAAAGCCACTGCACAAACATGGAAACATTTTGTTATAAGAAACACAAGTACAGATTCAAGTATAGTTTATAAAATATTTTGTAACGTCATTGATACTTTTAAGTAATGTATACTAAAATATGCGTGAGATTCGAAAAAGCTTACGATGAATATACATCCTTTAGTAATTATTCATACACAGATAACCTAATTTCTTAGACTAATTAATCGGGTTAATGGATGCAATTAGTAAGTGTTCTAGGGGTCTGATTGTAAATTTTGGTCTCTTTAAATTCATTTTGTACGCAAATAATCTAATCCATAATATTTGGCCTTAAAAACTAAACTTCGACTCGTTTTACTGGGATTCGAAAATATACTTGCGGAAAAACTCATTCCCGAGAAACACTGATCCCATAATTAGTCAGAGGAGGCTATGATGATTCAGCCAATCAATGCTAACAACAAAAATTCTCTTAAATTTAATACTCATGTTATGTATCATATTTAACACCATTTTAACTAAATATTATAAAATGGATGCTTAATATTATGAGTGCAATATTTTTGTTTAATTTAGTAATTAGAGACAGAAATCTCTTTAGTTCGAATAGTAAAAGTATCAATACTCTCGTTAAAAATAAATTCAGTGTTTATGTTTATTTAATTTGTTCAAATTGAAAAAGCATTACTTCTAGTCTTCTAGAGTTGTATCGAAATGAATTTAGTGTATTATATTTTTTCTTTCGTTGGACTATTTTCCTATTTTGGCACCTTTCATTGGACTAGTAATTTATTTCAATGTGTATGCATGCATGAGCATGAGTATACACATGTCTATATAAATGCATGTGAAACGTAACGGACCACAAAAGAGGGTCCATACAAATACATCTCATCGCTTCCTCTGTTATTCTCCGACACAAACTGAGCAATGACGTCCGTTAACGTAAAGCTCCTTTACCATTACTTCATCACCAACTTTTTCAACCTCTGTTTGTTCCCGTTAACGGCGTTCGTCGCCGGAAAAGCCTCTCGGCTTACCGCAAACGATCTCCACAACTTCTATTCCTATTTCCAACACAACCTTTTAACCATGACTTTACTCTTTTCATTCACCATTTTCGGTTCGGTTCTCTACATCGTAACCCGGCCCAAACCGGTTTACCTCGTTGACTACTCGTGCTACCTTCCACCACCGCATCTCAAAGCAAATGTCTCCAAGGTCATGGATATCTTCTATCAAATAAGAAAATCTGATCCTTTACGGAACGGGGCATGCGATGATGATTCGTCCTGGCTTGATTTCTTGAGGAAGGTTCAAGAACGTTCAGGTCTAGGCGATGAAACCTACGGCCCCGAGGGACTGCATCAAGTTCCTCCGCGAAAAACTTTTTCCGCGGCGCGTGAAGAAACAGAGCAAGTAATCACCGGTGCGCTCGAAAATCTATTCAAGAACACCAAAGTTAACCCTAAAGAGATTGGTATACTTGTCGTGAACTCAAGCATGTTTAATCCGACTCCTTCGCTATCCGCCATGGTCGTTAATACTTTCAAGCTCCGAAGTAACATCAGAAGCTTCAATCTTGGTGGAATGGGCTGTAGCGCTGGTGTTATCGCCATTGATTTGGCTAAGGACTTGTTGCATGTCCATAAAAACACTTATGCTCTTGTGGTGAGCACAGAGAACATTACTCGAAACATTTATGCTGGTGATAATAGATCCATGATGGTTTCAAACTGTTTGTTCCGTATGGGTGGGGCCGCGATTTTGCTCTCCAATAAGCCGAGAGACCGGAGACGGTCCAAGTACGAGCTAGTTCATACGGTTCGAACGCATACAGGAGCTGACGACAAGTCTTTTCGATGTGTGCAACAAGAAGATGACGACAGCGGAAAAACCGGAGTTCGTTTGTCAAAGGACATAACCGGTGTTGCCGGAAAAACGGTTCAGAAAAACATAACAACATTGGGTCCGTTGGTTCTTCCATTGAGCGAAAAGTTTATTTTTTTCGTTACTTTTATCACCAAGAAACTCTTGAAAGACAAAATCAAGCATTATTACGTCCCGGATTTCAAGCTTGCTATTGACCATTTCTGTATTCATGCTGGAGGCAGAGCCGTGATCGATGTGATAGAGAAGAGCTTAGGGCTATCGCCGATCGATGTCGAGGCATCTAGATCAACGTTACATAGATTTGGGAATACTTCGTCTAGCTCAATTTGGTATGAATTGGCGTACACAGAGGCAAAAGGAAGGATGAAGAAAGAGAATAAAGTTTGGCAGATTGCTTTAGGGTCAGGGTTTAAGTGTAATAGTGCGGTTTGGGTGGCTCTACGCAATGTCAAGGCTTCCGCAAATAGTCCTTGGGAAGATTGCATTGACAGATATCCGGCTAAAATTGATTCTGATTCAGCCAAGTCAGGGACTCGTGTCCAAAACGGTCGGTCCTAATTGATGTTTCTGAAATGACGTCGTTTAGTCTCTCTTTCTTTTCCTCTTATTAGTTATAATAATTTGATGGGTGCGTTGTTTTCTCTTGTTCGTTATAAATAAAGAATACATCGGTGTTCTAGTATTCGTTCGTTTCAAAGGCAATTTTTTTTTGTTTACATGAAATTTATAAACGCCAAACACAAAAAAAAAAAGATGACGCCATATCCTGACACACCCGATATATATATGGAGGATTAAACTGACGTTTGGTTAGACAGGTGCGGTCAAATATCACCAACCATGTGAACCGGCCCAATCTCGAAATCCAATTCGAAGATCCAATATGCTATCCGGGTAAAGTAATATATATATATAAAGTTAGCTTTTCTCTTTTCTACTTTCGCCACATCAGCATCTACATTGAATAATAATCTATATATATAAAATTAGTTTTTCTCTCTTCTCCTTCCGCCACATCAGCATCTACATTGAATAGT
>OVAY01001107.1:0-35587 GCA_900406395.1 Kernera saxatilis
ATAAAATTAGTATTTATTTATATTAAATTGATGAAATATATATATATATATATATATATATATATATATATAAATATATTCTATTTAATATTAATACTGATATTAATAAACGTAATATAAAATGTATACGAAATAGAAGATAATGGCTAAAATAATATTTTTTTTTTTTAAAACAATTTCGACCATAAGGAAAAATATTTTGGAGATCTAAATATTTCTTTAAAATAATTCTAACCAAAATAATTTAAAACATAAAAGATTAGATTTTGATTTGAATACTTTTCATATCCACTTTTTAATTAATTTATTTATTTATTTGTAAATAAAATAAAATATATTTGGAGAAGATTTGTTTCCAATACTAACAAATTTGTATTTAAAATTTATTACAAATATCTTAATATTTAGAGAAATTAAAGATACTTTTTAATTTGTTAGACTAATATGTCAAAAAAAGGACTAAATTTCTTTGTTGCCTATAATAACATACTCGTAATATTTAATACTTTTATTTTTTTTTTCTAAATAATTCTCAAGTTAATACTATAGAATATAGATACACGACAGGCGACATCTAATCTTTTAAGAATGGGATGGCAGTTATGTAAATAAATATATGACCAAATTTCCTGGGAAGAAGGTTATTACAGGATTTAAGACCCAAAAAGAAAGACCCGAGTCCGAAGATATTTCACTTTCCCAATTGGGTCGGAGCAGAAAGGGGTCTAGGGTTTACTCGATCATCAATCAATCAATCATCATGGACGTTGTTCTCAAACCATGCGCAGCCGAGACGACGAAAGGAGGAGATTCGAGCACGTTGGAGGAAGGAATTGAACCCATGGAGGTTTCTTCGGTCGTTGTCAATTCGTGTCTGACAAAGCGTAAGGCCGAGTTCGAGCCGGAGGAGGAGGAAGAGAGGGATGGTGAGATTGAAGAAGGCAGTGATGCGAAAGCCAAAATTGACGAGCGTGACGCTGATGACGAGATCATAAAGGCGCCCGAGTGGGATGTGGACAGCTTCGATGGTTTAGAGTATTATTCCTCTCCGGAGTCGGAGCTTTCCTCTGATGAGCAGCCTTCATCGGACGAGGAGGAGGGTAAAGAAAACTATCGCATCTTTAAACGCCAGCTGATCGAGAGCAAGGTTAGACCTTTTGGTTTGAATGTGAGCTAAATCGATTGGAATAGATGGTGATTTCTAGTACAACGTGTGTGATTAGGGATTTTACGTGGAGCCAGGGCGAAGGCTAATTTATCTCTTCAAAGATATCAAACCAATGAGTTTGGACCGGAATGCGCTTTTCGGCAAAACCTTTCGCGAGTACTGAGAAGAGATGGTGTATGTATGTCTCCAAAAACACAACCAAGACAAGGCTAGTTGCAATTTTCTTTTTCTTCTTCATTTTTTGTGGGTTTGTTTAATCTCTCATTCACCGTCCATACTAGGTTAGATGGGTAGCTAAATGTGAATCATTTTTGATTTTTTATTGTGGTTCAAGGGTTTGAATGTGGAGTTGGTTGAAGTTGTGAGAGGTAATTATCGGGGAGGACCGAGATCGAAGTCATACATTACTTTTATGGCTAGGGAGAAGCCAGATGGACCTCCTGTTGAGTATCAAGCCAAGTGTATGGTTACTCTTGACGGAAAGAGACACCCCATCCTCTGTAGACCGGCTCCTACACCAAAGCCTTAAAAACCAAAACTCTAAGGTATAAATTTGGCTTGCTTTTAGCAGTTTTGGATTAGCTATGTGTATAGGTATCTTCCTACAACAGGGAGAGCATGTTGACCAGTTTTTCCATCTGAAACAGCTGGCACAGGATAAATTCCCTGCAAAAACATGATCCAAATGACAAATTTTGTGTTAATATTATGTATTAACTTTTACTTTTATAAGTCAACTTTTACTTACCATTCCTATTCCTTCGAATTCAGGAAAGTTGTCAATAACAATGCCCAAAGGTGTTCTCTCCAACGTGTCATAAACAAATTGTTTTGAAGCATCCTGTCTTTGCTCGAAGTCTCCTTTGGTCTTCACTCCCAGTCCCGATATTTTTCCCTACCTAAACAGTTTTTAAGTTATAATTTAGAATGCATATATTAGTAGTTAAAAGATATCTACATACACACTCACATCTCTATGAAGTCCATCATTTTTGATGTATTTGATAGGTATATTCATATTTCTGAATGAAAACGTCTTCTTTTTGGTTTTGCCTTTGATATGATTGCCAAGTCTTGGTACGATAATATACGACGTTGGTCAATAAGTTTATCTTTGTTGTAAACGGCTTGCAAAAGATGGGTAAACACGACGGAACCGCATCTGTCCATAAAAACAATAAACAAAATTAGTTCTGGTTATTTAAAAAAAAAAAGAAAGAATAGTTTCAATTGATATTTAAAGTTTTTGTATACCTATTAAAAAACATAAATTTTTTATTTAATTTACTTTTTTTTTAATTATCATTAACTATAATAAATTCAACTAATAAAAAAAAATATAAACATTATTTAATTAGTTAAAAAATCAAAATACAATTAAATTTTACATAAAAATTAGAAAACTGTCACTTAATTTTAAAAAAAAAAAATCTCTTAAAACATCAAGTAAAAACAGTATAATAATCAATAAATTATTGGAAAAAAAAGATAAATAGTAATGATCAAAAAATAATTTTTTAATTAAAATGTTATTACGGCTCCGGGTTTACAAAATCAATTCGGTAAAAAAGCAAACCGAAATTGGAAACGAAAAACGAGATGCTTTTCCGGCGACGGCGTTCCTTAATCTGAGTTAGGGTCTATGAAGCCTCCACCGGCGGTTATGAGAGGGTGGCTTTGTAGATCCCCGCCGAGATGGAGAACCGACCCCAGTCGGTTCCCTAACGCCGCCACTCACTCCANCTCACTCCACGGCCAGCACCGGTATAAAACCAGAACCACCACCACCTGGATTGAGCATCCACCTCGGCAAAAGACCCAATGCCGATAACTCAAGCGAGACCTAATCGAACCCAAGAAAGTGAGAATCACATTCACAGGGAGCGCCGAAGCGACCGCTGATACTCTCCCTCAACTTCCGTCGTAACACACCGGACCGCCGCGAACGCTTCCGCAACGGATCTGAGACCCACAGGACTTCTCACCCCCGAAAGCCACCGCCGCTCCCCAGCGGTTGCTGCTCCAAGGAAAGAAGTACCCGAGAACCCTCCGATGACGGCTGGCCCAGATCCGCCTCGCCGCGACATACTAATATATTTTGGTTTGGGATGATAGATAAGAATACTAATATACGTACTGTGGTGGACAAATTTAAAATTATAAGAAACATCAATTACAAATATCTCTATAATGCCAATTGAGGAATACATTTGAAAAAAAAATGATCTTAAATATGTTGATTATTACAAAAGACATCACTACATATAACGCATTTCACGCTTAAATAAAAGAGAATATAATTCTCTAAAAAATTTAGGATTTTTCTCACTAATATCAGTTAAATAAAAAAGTCAAAATCAATAAACATTACAAGAGTCAAAGAAATCGATACTCAGATTGTGATTACAAACACTAGAAGCACACGAAAAGGCCACAAAACCATATAACACAATCGCGTTTTATCGATTCTATTGATCTCTATATAGAATCAAGAACGCTTCCAAAGATTCACAAGAAATAATATAAATATAATTAATAACCTTTTAACGAGCTTTTTATGTATTAGCAGTAGAACACTCTGGTTTGCTGAGTTCATCACCCAACATGTGATGAAGAAGTGTATCAACTCTTTGACTCCGAGACTTCGACCTTTTTAACATTTTCACAACAAAACAACAAACAAAGCTTCAGATCTTGAGTGTCTCCAGTAAAATTAAAAACCAAGATTTGATATCTCTACTTACCCTGCAGATCGTCGATGGTTTCTTCTTTCTTGAGAATCCTGCAACAATAATAATCAGATGAAAACATCCCGTTAAACCCATTCGAGCAATACCAAGGAGATCACATGAATCAAGGTATAGGACCTTCGCAATCTCCATATCATCACTTCGTGTCTGTGAAGTAACTTAATGGCGAACCGAAGACGGAAAAATAGAGTAAAACTAACCTGTCCTTGACATTTTTCTTCTTCCTCAAGATCCAGCTCAGCAAAGAACGCCTCCAAGACAAAGGCAACAATCTGAAACAAAACAAACATAATTAGTCGATCTACGAGGCGAAGTTGGCTTTTCTTACAACAATCACGACCAATTTGATGTCAGTGAATCTCACCAGATTCAAGAGAAGTAACACAGTGATGATGTAGAAACTGACGAAATACGTAATGCTCCACCACGTCCCCGTCAAGTCTTTGTAGCTCTGAAGAAAACAGCATTAGAGTAGTTAAATAAGTATCTTACACCATGGTGTTTTTATAATCACATCTAATCAATGCTTCTTGTTGGAAACTATAACGAGTCTCAGATTGGGACTAACAGAGTGATATTACCTCCATCCAGACTTGCCAGTTACCCATAACTAACAGATTGAAGAGTGTGACCATTCCATTGGGATAGTCATTGAAGTTGAACAGTAGATAGCTGAAGTTTTCTAGTCAAGAAACGATCTTATACTGGAAAGTTTCTTCCTAACATAAAGACTCATTAGCAACCACAGGAACAGAACAGATGTACCAAGACTGGTGTTGAGTCAATAAAAAGGTTTTCATAAAGCCAAAAAGGATACTCATCCTCAGCTAACTCGGTTTTGAAGAGTTGTTTGTTCCCAGCATTCACAAGCCCGCCAAAGACCTATCAACAAGTGAAATGAAGAAAGATTTATTTCTAGGAAGTAGGAACTGGAAGAGGCTTAGTGGAAGCAAAAACGAAGAGAAGGGCGAAGGCTTCGACATATGTAAAGCATGCATTTTTCAGAAAAGCTCACTAGTCTGATTTACCTGTACGCCAATAGAGCAGTAGATACACAGCACGCAGAAAATGGTGCCTAAATATGGCATCAAACTTGGAATAAGAGTTATGAACGTCGCAATAAATGCTCGGTATCTCTGGACGTGCATAAGAAGCCTTATCAGTCTCAACATTCTTGCAAGGAGAAGGTACCGGATCCTATCAAATAATGGTAGAGAAACAGAGTCAGGATTTTGTACAGAAGAAAACCATTGTAACAAACAGGTCATAGTTATTCCTCACCATTCTCCGTTTGAGAAGAAAGTGTTCTCGTCTGGAGTTATGAAGGTAGCCGTTTCCCCAATAACTGTAGATACAAAGATTATCAATTATAGCATAGCCATCAATCACTCAATCGGTATAAAAAGATGAAACTGCGGCTTCAAGAGGTTTACCTATGACCCATGTGACTAGAAAATCAAACCGGTTTTGACCATCCCTCCAATAATTTTCGAATCCATATGAATAGATCTTCAGAGCCATCTCCATCACATATATCCAACCTGTGAAAACAGTAACAGAAAAACAAAAATAACTCATGAAAAAAAAGATCAATAAAAGTTGGCAGTTACAATCTCAAGATTCATCAGAAAAAGTACTTTCTGATTGTAAATCCTACTTCATCTTATCATCATAAACATAGATTGTACACTTCCCAAAGCATCAAATAAAAGAAAAAATATATAAGTGGAGAGAAGGTAGAGAAACCTATTCAAGTTCTTACCAAAGACAAACTCAGCAACCTGCCAGGGCTTCTGAGCCGAGCTTTCTTCGATATCAAGCTGCATGAGAAAACCTGTTATGGCTTATGAAATAGTTAGGAATAAATACACTTTATGGGGACAAGATTTACCGTTGTTTCAACAACGACAGCAATGAAATTCAGAACTAGGACGAAAGAAATAGCGTAGCTAAAGTTTGGGCTTCGAACAAAGGCTCTCAGTTGTTGTGATAGGGCCGAATGGTAAATTTGTGGGAAGTTTTCGAAGAGAGATGGCTGCAGTAAAAACACAGTGTCGCTAGCGTAAACATATGGTGGAGGTAGTAAATTCAGAGAGAGAAGGAAAATCAAGTATATGTGGACTTACTACTTCCTCCTTTTGGAATCTTAGAGCAATGGCTTGGCAGAGGTCAGCAAACTCATCCTTGTTGATCTGCTCAATAGGAAAAAAAAAAGGGTATGAGTAAAAAATTTTATGTGAATAGTAATCTTTAACATGGATCCCCTGATCATCTGTGCCACCTAAGAGTTCCCTCACTGATTTCTACCTTAAAGTCACGAGTATCGTCAAGCTCATCGAATATCAATCCGAATTCTTCTTTTGATATCTTCGGCAGAGTCCTGAATATACGGACAAGGAATGCATATCAGAATTCACAAGTTAACAAAATAAAAAGGAAGAGACCATGAACAAGAATATAAATGATGTACATAGTTCTTTCAATACATGGAAAAATACAAAGATCATAGAAACATACCTGTAATTAGTCAACTGTTCAAAGAGCTTAATGCATTGATCCTTATCAATCACCCCGGTTTTCTGTTAAAAACATGAAATAGAGAACAACGAAAACACATACGCTCAGCTACGTGGTAACTAACAGGGCCCTTCCCTGTACATCTCTAGGAGAGATTTAATCATGATGCGTGGATGAACTTACGTCTTTGTCTATAATACCAAAGGCTTTCTCCAGCATTCTTCTCTTCATTTGATCCATTCCAGATACTTGCTTTGCGAGCTAGAAAAATAACAGATATGACACAGTTCGGAAATTATGTTAGTACTTTTCCTTTTTAATTTTGACATACGGACCATACAAACATCAACTTTTGTATGTAATCAACCTGTTCTTTGAAACTGTCATAAACAACGGCAAGAATCAAGTTCGTGACAAAGTAGACGCCAATTAGCACGTAGAGCACGAAGAACAACGAAGACCAGCGAGAAGACCTTACCAAACAGAACAAATTAGTCCCCCATATTACTGGATGCAACTCATTCAAGCAAACTGAGACACAAATGGACTTTCACCTAATACTTACTTGTATGCAGGAATCCAGACATCAGGATTGTTGGATGTTGTGAACAAAATAAACATCTGATAAAGAGTTGCACCGTAAGAATTGAAGATCGTGAGGCCTTGCTGTGTGTCCTCAAACATTACAAAAGCAATCCAACTGGCAAATAGAAGGAACAACATCCATAGAGCCTGTGAAAATATTCAAGGAGTTAAGCATAGGATGACAATCAATATGAGTTCAAATGATTGGAAAGGCCACTGACCAAGATATTCAAGTATGTGCCAAGCATTCCAGACAGAAGGACAAGGCTGTCTCGAAGTTCCCTGTAATTTAAAGAAACATATATTTAGGGAATGCCGAGAGCTGTATTTAGTGATTTAATAGGAGGAAAAGTAGGTGAAGCAATCACAAGAGCACATTTATTATACATGACATGATTTTGTCATTTTTTCTATAAATATAGAGACATATGATCCAAGTAGGCAAGTAGTTGACAGAAAAGAAGCAGATATCTAAGGATACCTTATGCTGAGGATGAATATGATAACTCTCACGTATGGGGCGATTCTAAAAGGAAGAAAATCAAAAGCCAGCGGCGACAGATATAGAAAGTCAACCAGCACATCAACAATCAAAATTACCACGCAAGCAACCTGGAATCAACAAGAAGACAAATTATTGTATGCAAAAATGGGAAATCAATATCTTACTTTCTGTCCAATTTTCAACAAAAAGAAGCACAAAAATGTGAAGGGACTCGTAAGGAAATACCTTCACTAGATTCAGGCGACTTGTCCAAAAGATTCGGGACCCTTCATAGGATATCGGAAAGAAAGTATGTACAAGGAGTATAGCCAGGGTAATCACCTATTTAGACAGCGCAAAATATTAAGATTTCAGCACAATGAGAAAGGATCTTTGGCGAGTCGCCGAGTCCTTATAATAAACAAATCCAAGATAAGACGTGTATGCTGATATTAAGTTCTTAACAACTAATTAAACAAGATAAACTAGTCTTAAGCAAATATTCACGCCTCTCAAGATTTAAAGAAAATAAACATAAAGCAATTTAGTTTTTAAGTTTCAAGCTGATGCATATGTATCTCGTGTGCCCATTTGTACTAAATCTATGAATCTATAGCGAAAATGGAAGGCCAACAAGACTTAAGTTCACTACTTGCCTCATAGATAATGGATTCTGTATTGGTCAAGTACGGTAACTCCCCCAAGTAATAGTAATCCCTGTCTTTGCAAGACGGGTTAGGCTTTTTTTCACACCACAGTGGTTGCTGCAAAAGACAGGCAAGGAAGACTGTTACACTTTCCAGTTTTGTTTTTCTTAAGCTTAGTTGCAAGGTTGGTGTATACCAAAGACACAGCTTAATAATAATAATAAGTCCTGACCTCAAAGAAATTTAGCAAAATCAGAGCAAAATAGTTGAGTGACCATATCAGATCCAATCGTGTGCAGAGGAAGTAGTACTTTGCAGACTCTCCGAAGCTCGACTGATCAAGTATTTGCTCAGGAAGACCAATACCATCTTCAGCCTACAAACCACATACATATCAGATTCAATCCACAAAAAGTAAAAGGTTACCAAAATCAGCAAAAAGACAAACAACATCTCTCTAAGGAAAACAAACGTTTCAGATATAAAAACCTCACAGTCAATGAAACGTCACATATTCCAATTCTCAATTTCAACCGAACAATGCTATGCTAATTTCTTAAGGAATACATACACAGAACATCGACTAATCAAAGAATCATGGATTCCACTTATACGAAGAAATCATTCAGAACAAACGATTTGACTTCTCAGCTTAACATTTCGCTGACTTAATCAAGTGATAGTTACACGGAATCTCTCTTGGAGTTAGACCGCATGTAATAGTCGGAGAAACAGGCGATGTGATCCATACATAGAAACTTTTTTGTAAAAGTCAGAGGAAAACGGATAAAATTAGGGCGTAAGAGAGAGAGAGAACCAGATCGACGAGAGCAGCAGCTTTCTGAAACGTGGTACCATGCGCGATAGCTTCTGATCGACGGACGATCCGATCCGTAACACCACCACGACTCTCCCTACCAATCAAAGGATCTTCCATTTTTTCTGTTTTCTCTCTCCGGCGAGAACAAAATCTGGATCGAATCGTAGCAAAGGCCACGGACCTAGTAGCTTTCGCTGAGTTATTCTCTCTACGAATTTAATTTAATGATGAGATGAGAAGAGTGGAGAAAGAAGACGAAGAAGCTGATGATGGCCCAGAAGTAGTTGAATTTAATAATTGTCAAATTCTTTCCGTTAATATCAGTCGCAAGCTTTTGTTAAATGATAAATCTTGCAGACAAATACGATGTGCCCTTGACGATTTCGTGACACGTGGCTTTAAATGCTCTAAAGCTTTCTCAATTTGTATTTTTTCTGTTTTTCTTTTCCCTCACTGTTTTATTCGAAGGATCAGGATCCAAACAGACAGGTCAAAACTGACCGAGTGGCGTTGTGACGTCCAATAATATATAATAAATGCGAAAAAGATGAATTTTGGGCAATTCAAAGAAAAAAATAACAGAAAATAACAAACAGTAACGGATATAAACAGAGTATTGGATATGGATAAGCATCTGAAAACTGATCGAATAAGAAAAGGTGTGAAATGTGAATAAAGCTCTCTGCAAAATGACATTAGAAAGCAAATTAAATAAACTAAAATGCTCTACAAATGAGAGAGAGAACAAATACACAGAAGCCTACTACACAAAATGCTGTACTTTTCAGACAAAACCATACAAGAATCAGAGTCCCTTTCCAGTTCCACACACACTAAAGAGAGTACTGACAATATATATATCCCCCACTAACCGATCTAACCGAATAAACGAACTTCCAATTCCTCATCCAAGCTCTCCAAAAACCTGTTTAATAAGAAAAATAGACAAATTATGGGTATTTGAGTTTTTCTTTAGACAAGAAACAAAACTTTACATTTCAATGTCTCTGGAAAAGCTAACCTCCAACTGATTCCCTCGCCGCAAACCAACAACGACTTTAAACTACCATTTACTTTTGAGACCTACACAAGTTAAAAGCTTGCATTGGTGTTTGGAATTCAGGATTAAGAGCAAACAGAACACAAGATGTTGAGAAAATGGAGCTTTACCTTTTTTTGAACTTAGACATCGCCTTTCGATTTCTTCCCGGTGACAATCTGCATGATGCGAAGTCCTCTGCTAAAAGCTTCATTGAATAAGATCCTCGTTTGCATTGATTGAAACCCAGGCATCCAGGACAAGAACGCTACAGGAACCATGATGAGTATCCCAAACAATATATCGTAAATTCGGGCAACAGAGACAACAGCGTTCCAGAGAACCCTGGATTTCTTCAGTGCAGGCTTTGAAACCTGTGCAATCAGCAGGATTCCCCAGCCAGTTGGGATGAATGCAAGAAGACTCGTGAAGATATCTATGAAGCTGAAATGCGTGAACTCGAGAAGAGCGACCATCACCAGTATACCAAGCACAATCAGGAGGAACTGGACAAGCCTGTACCGTATGTGAGTTTTTGCAGAGTACTTGTCACGGGCGTATTGGATTACTAGGAAAACCGCAAACACTGCAAAGATGTATATCCATGAGAGCGCGTAGACCAAAATGCTGGTGGATCCGTTTGCGATTTTGAGCTGGTATACAATCCCATACTGGAAGAAGAAAAACCGAAGGTCCAAGATAATCTCTACAATTCTTCCTGGCCACCCGGTGTTTCTCAGGTGCTCCTGTTCCTCATACCACCATATTTCCCAGCTTTGTTCAGATTTCGTTGAGATTCTGCCTTGATACCAGATCCAGTTCATGAAATCTTCAAAGTCATAGACTGTCTTAAGCCAGTCGAATCCTGACGGGTTGAACACAAATGGGGCCATTATCCATGAAATCACGAGGAACCAGCTGGTGATAGTCATGGCTATGTAGATCAACGAGTCTTTGGCGATCGGACTGTGCGAAGCATAGACTATGAGGATCAGCCCAAGCTCGATGGCCTTCACAAAGTGACTGCGTGCATAGAGTCGGTAGTTCTCAGTGAATCCCTTGTGCTCGACAACAAATCCACGTCCAGTGGCTCTGTACTTTGCTCCACCATGGAGAATGGTTCGGCCAAAATAGTGAGCTCTGGTCCCCATTGAGAATGTGTAAAAGACAGATGAAAGCTGAATCTGCATTCGAATGAAATTCCATATCGCGAGAAGGAATCCCTCCTCGAGAGACCATTCAACAATCATTGGCAGGGCTGTGAACAGACCGAGCTGAATGATGAACTGCTGGTTCAGGATCACCCCAAGCGCTGCGTTGCTGTCCGTACTGTCTGCTAGAGCGGACTTCTCTACCCCGCTCAGAGCCAGATAAACCCGGCCCCAGAGGAAAGCGTAAACAGTAAGAATAACCATCATCGTGTTGAAGAAAAACCCGACCGTTGTGTAGAAAAATGATAACATTCTGAAGAAATCGAGCCTATGACCGAGCCGGTAAACATCTCGGCTAAGAACCTGCTCTCCGTTCCCACTGGCTACCTTAGCCTCAAACATTGAAATCTGATTCAACCCAACATCCCGGCCTTTCCCAACCTGAATATATGCAAAAAGACGTGTTATGCAAATTTCATTGAATTTCGGAGAGAAGGAACGTTAAGTTTCATGGTTATAACAAAAGTAGAATTATAGGATTGTTGTAGCAGTATAAATTATTTAGATTTATCCAAATAATGAACCTTTCCCAACCTGAATGTACTCGTGGTGGGTGACGTTTCCGCCCCGCAATGTGCAATTAAACCCGGCGAAGATGTCCTCACTGATATTTATGACTCTGGAAGCCTTGCTGATGCCACCTCGACTCAAGAACCAGAATCTGTCAAATACATCAGGGTGGCCATAATGCATTCTAACCTTCAGCGGGTTTGCAAGAACACGCTGACCAAGAGTGACAAAACTTGTCTCCTGAGCAGACATGAACCACGCCAGCGACGAGACTGAGCCCGTGAAGATATGCTCCCGGACACCAAGAATAGTTGGTTTTCTGATCCCATGATAATGTCTGTACTCCTGGAGCAAATTTCTCATCTTAAGAGCCTCCTCGAAATAACTATCCTGGTTCATATCTATGGTCTGAACAGCATCACCACGGGTAAAGATCATTGCATGATTCTGGTTCTCCGGCTTTCCCTCGCCCAGCTTCACCGGACCAGGTAGCTTCACACGGAAGATCTCCACTTCCTTCTCCAACCGGTGATCGTACTTCACCAGAACGGAGTAATACTCAGTCTCTCCCCTGCCCGCAGGTACCTCATCCACATATGCAATACGGAGGGCTTCGTTCTGCTTCATCAGATACAGAATTTCCTCTGCCTGAGGCTCCTTCTTTGCTTTTTGAGACCCATAGATCTGGCACGCCACAACATATGTGAATTTCATCAATGCAGTCCCATACTCATGGCCTTTATACAGCGTACTCACGGAACTACTTGCTCTGCTTAAGGAAGATCGGTCATTTTCAGATTCAACCCCATCCAACCGACCATCACGTTCTCCCTGCAAACTCCTCACTGAACCAAGCTCCTGAGCACCCTCCCGAATGTCCATTTCAGACGCAGAATCAAGAAAAGCAAGCATCTTAAGAGCCCGGTAGTAGTACATCATTCCCCGAACTGTACGTGCCAAAGTCTGACCTCTGTAGGAAGCCCAAAGCCTCAGGTCTCTCAGCTTGGTTGTCCACAATTCACCATCTGTCTTTATTCCTTCCCTATGCATCCGCTCCTTAAAATTTTTCCATTCGTCAGCATAAATCGTCTGCAGGTAATACAGGGTTGAAATCCCATCCTCAGTCTCATTTCGGAGCTGTTCTTTGCTGTATACAACTTCCTCGCTGTAGTATGGTGTCAGAACACTGAACGCCATCATTTTCTCAACCTGAGGTGCATGAGGCATGTTCATGAAAAGCGAATTGCTGAAGAAAGCAATCCGCCGTCTAGCCTCTAGATTCACAGGGACGCTGTGCATAGAGTCCCTAGAAGTGAGAATCGTGTGTAATCGCCTAACCTGCCGGTAGAAGTCTTCATTGCTTGCATCAGGAAGCCTAATAGCATTCTGAAACAGTAACTTTGAGGCTGGGTCACGAGGAGTTAACCCCTCACCAGACAGCTGTTCAGTTGTCTTCTTCTCTATAAAGAACTGTCTTGTCGTAATCTCATAAAGAGACTGCAGAACATTCACCACCCGCCCAGTATCCGTTTTCTCATCATTCAACAGCCCAACCAACTTTTGCAGTGTTTCGTAAATCTTAGGCAGAAGGTCCACTTTAAAGGTCTTGGTGAACTGCTCTGACTGAATAGAAAGATCAATCATTTGAAAGAAAACCGTAACTATGGAATGTTCTTCAGTGTCAATTTTGATGATTGCGAGCAATAGATATTTGATGCTGTCATATGCCTCAACTACAGCACAACGCCTGTACTCATTCTTGCATATCTTGTGCCACAGCCATTTATCAGGAGCGTCAACCAGCTCTTTGGCCTGGCTCAGTGCAAGCAAAAGCTCATTGCACAACAAGAAACACGGCCAGCGAATAACCGTCACATTCCAGGAATTCTTTGGCAGCTCCAGTAGCTCTACTTCTCTATCAGAAACTATATCCTCTTCTCTGAAAGCTAAGATTATCTCATTCCAGATCAACGCAAACTTATTGGCCTCGACTTGATTAGACTCGAGTTTCTTAAACGGCCGTCCAAATCCATACCTTAGCTTCAATCTGCATACAGTACACAAACTCAAGGTTATTACAATATTGAAAAGTTAAGAGTTAAATGCAGAGAATCTGCTTTAACAAAATTAAAATTTCATAGCTTCTACCGTCAAGTCAAGTTTTGTAAAGTATATTATATAGGAATATCAGTAGAGACTGACCGATGAATGCCGTCCTTAAACTTGTTACCAAAGCCTCTAGCATTCAGGAGTTGTTCCTCAGGCATTAGGTTGAACTGAATAGCGCTAGCAAAGAATTGAAACCTCAGCCTAAGCTGTCCCATGTCCCTGATCTCCCCCAGATGATCAAACAGCCCAACAACAGCACCAACAATCGAAGAATAAATTGCATACCAAATTTGGATATCCATCAGGTATATCAACACAACTGGCAACCATAATAACGCGACAGAAAACCTATTGCTTTCGCCAAAAAACTGGTGCCACTCATATTCTACCTCTTTCAAGTTCCATAGTAGCTTCGAGGGTTTAATCATTGGCTTGACCTGCAGGAAGTAGCTAAATGTGAACTTTGTTGCTAGGACAAAGATCCAGAAAGTCGAGTACTTGATGTTGTCCACTAAACCCTCTCTCAAACCTCGACCCACAAAGCTTTTGCCCTGAAACCACCAAGTTAAAGCAAAGAATATTTTCCAATTGGTCTCTTCCAGAAAGTTTCTTATCCATGGGAGTATAAACAGAGCCAAAGCCAGGATTTCAGGCACCAAGAAGGCCACAACAGCGTAAAGGAATTGGTAGATCTTGGTCGTCGCGGCATTGGACCACTGCCTGCTGCCTTGCCTCTTCTGCTTCCAGATGTTCGTGTAGAGGACTGTGAAAGTTATGATCCAAACTGCGGCAGCTATAACCTTCATCAGCATTCTGAAAAAGTGCCGTTTAGTCTCTCTGGAAATGAGGGGCTTTTGTGAAGCAGCGTCCAGCACAGCCTGCAGGAGTCGCATACCACTCCAGGTCAAGAACACGGTCAAAAGTCTCACCTGAACATCTGTTGACTTCAAGGCATTCCACAGCTGCACTGTCACCGACTCATCGTCCGGCTTTTCCTCCCAAGCTACTATAATGGCGGCTTGAAGGAACAAAGCAAGCATCACCCAAAGCCGATCAAAGCTCCGGTAGAGGTAGAAGAACGTCCTGCGCTCCACGAAACCGGTTTTCCCGACGCTTTTACCTCTACTCTTGAAGAAATTGCTTCCCAGATCGAGCGGCCATTTCAATTTGCTGAAGCATCGATCCGTCCAGAAGTACTCGTTGATATCGTCGTAGTTTCTCCATTTGCAATGCGGCTCTGTACCGTTCTTGCTCTCCTCAATCTCAGCTTGGATTGTATCGTAAATGGGTTTTACGACGCCGTTTAAGAAAGCGTTTTCGCCTGACAGAGAAGGCAAATAGGATTGACCAGTGTTCTCGTCGAGGCAGTCCTCTAGGATTTTGTTGAGCTCCGAGGCCATGTTATGGAAGATGTAACAGAGGCATTCAGGCATGAACCGAAGGTTCGCCGCCTCCCCCCATATGAGGAGATAGAGCCCAACATAGAGAAGCTCCCGTCTCGAATCAGGGTTCCGATCTGAGATCCAGATATTCGATTTTTTCCCCAAATACGAGCACCAGCTGGAGTAGTTACCGAGGAGCTTCCGCCGAAACCGACGGACAACAGCGGAATCGAGAGAGTCGATGTTATCCGGCGGCGGCGTGAGACGCATCTGAGCATTCGCGAGATGAAGCACCATATGCTCGCGCTGGTTACGAACGTTATCCTTCTGAAAACCGAAGAACAAGGCGAGCCAGTCGAGGAGATCGTAGTGAGAGCGCCATTGAACGTAGGGCGGACGGCGAAGGTCTCCGACGGTTTTAAGAGCGGCGGCGGCGGCACGAACCTCGGGAAAACGGAGAGAAGGATGGTCGGCGAGGAGATTGTTAACGGGAATGATATTATAGGGCTCCTCTTCGATTCCGGCAGCATCCGCCGCCAACGGCCGCCCGGTTTGAGACGGGACGGTGCGGTGGCGGAGGCTCATAGTAGCATGTGATAGATCTTGGAGATTTCTCGGAGAAAAAGCTTGACTGAATCAAACAATGAAGAATCGAATCGGAGCGATATTTCTTTTTAGCTCAAGACGGCGACAACGACGAACGAGACGATTTGGCCTCCTTTCCGCGTTTCAGTTTCTCCTCTCTTTTTTTTCTGGCTTTAATTTGTATTTTTTTTAATATAATTCAAATTTCTTATAGATCCTTTTACCTTATATGAATCATTACCTTAAAAAATTAATACTAATGATCAAATAAAGTTTAATATGGTATTGACTGGAAACATTTTTTATTTCTGTTTATGGTTATTAATATTTTGTGCGTAACACTTTAAATATTTAACAAATTTTCCAGATTGTTATCCAAAATTGAACAGAAATTGCATTTTTTGCTTCTTTTTTTGTCAATTTTCCTTTTTTGTGAAATTACTTTTTAATGTTTTACTTGGTAAATATATTGTTTTTTGGAGAAAACATTTTGAAGTTTTAAAAGCTTAGGAAATTTCTTTGTATCTTCAACCTCTATCGTTTCCTTACCATTTAAGTTAAAGAAAAGAAAGTCAGCATAAACAAAACACATTGATGTATTGGAAATCTGAAGTAATACATATCTTGGATCCGAGTATCTGAGCTTTTAGAATTTTTTTTTTTTTTTGTGCGCTATAAATTTAGTGCTTTACAGATTCGAATGTTTATTATTAGAATAATCCTAAATTTGTTGATCGGTAGACGTTAAAGTGTCGTTTATAATACAAATAACAAAAAGAATGATATAAATTCATAAATAACAAAAACAGAATATATAAAGAATCATTTTACAACTTTTGTTATTCTACCCGTTCTACAACAAGAGCATGCATTGATGTGTTGTAACACTCGATTTGAATTTGGTTTTAGGCTTGTTCCTATGTTTCTTTTTCTAAAGATGTTGATGATGATTAAAATGCTAGTATTTTTATTGATTAACATTGTTCTATCCGTATCTGCATTCCAAAATCTCTGAGTATAGCACATCGCCAAGACGCCAACTACTAACTGTTTTTTTATTTTGTCACAAAATTGGCAGAGTCACAGAATTGTGTAAAATTTTGTGATTAATGAAAACACATACAATAACAATTCCATGACACGGAAAAGAAAGCGCCGTTGCTAAAATATTCACGAGTCATGACAGTGAAATATCATCTAAACAAACCTAAAACCTTCGAAATGATAGTTATAATATTCTTCATTGACTTCTTTTATTTTGGGGTTTGACTAACTTCGAGGATGATAACAACAACAAAAATCCACAAAATTATATCTTAAAACACTTATTCAATAGTAGATTTAAAGTTAATTCTCGAGATTTTATAATTCATTGTTATTCAATGATTAATTTTAAATCTTTTATTAAAATTTAGTGTTATTGGTTATCGTATTTTTTTTAATTTAAAAAAAAAATGAAAAGTCGCTGAACGGCAAGTGCGCCCGCTTTAGACGCTAAAACAAGAACCCTAAAATTGATATTTGAATTTATTCGAAACACATGGGACCCTTCCTTCATACTCTCCCCCCCATTTCCCTCTCCTTTTCTAATTACTTTTTTTTTTCCATTTTGTAATACTTTTTCCTTAAAAGGGTAGAATGTAAAGACTATGGGAAATCAAATTGTAGAATTATATTAAAACGATTTTTTATTTATTTATCCTGATCCTGAGAAGTCAAAACGACCAAGCAAGTGAATCTAGTCATCCACTATTTATGGTTTAAAAAAACAAAAAAGGCATGTGGGATTATAATAATCCAGAAGATGGAATCCTCCTTTTGTTCTGACACAACAAATGGTCGCATGTGCTCAGGGCATGACCGAGCATTAAAAAAAACCAATAATGTTCTCGAACTATTTAGAGCAAAATTAACGTTAATTTGCCGATAATGGGAATAATAATCTTATTTACTGTTACTACAAATGTCCATTCAACGCGGGCCGGGTTGCGATACTACAATAATTTGGATACACACACAATAAAACAAGATTATACAAATTAAATGTTTTTTTTTCTGAAAAAGCTTGTTGTCTAGTACTGTTTTCTTGCATTTGTGTTTAAAGGTCCTAGGTTCGAGTCCTTTCGGTAAGAAAAATATTAGAATGTTGTTCGATTCAGGTTTGATTCCTTCACTCTCATTTGGGATCCGAGAGTTTTAAAATGATTTTACTACACAAACTAATATTAAAATTAAAATCGGCATACAACCACACATAGTATTACAATCTAGCCTAAAACTTTTATACCATTAAAACCAAACGCATTATATATGTTTAAACATCGTTTGGTTTTAGTGGTGCAAAATTTGTAACAGTTAATTCTGTTTGCAGGTGAAGGTGAAGCTTCTGCATGCTAATTCTTTTAGTTGTTGTGTTTAATTTGTTACAATGAGAGAAGTGACTAGCTAAAAAGAGTCCAGTTAAATCCAACAAATACTCGTTTTCATAGCTAAGAGAAGAGGTCTCTATATCGATATCACTAACTGAAATTTTTGCATCTTGTTCTATTTTAACCATAATTTTGTTGATACATATCGTAAAGCATTGAACCAATTGATTGATAGAAATGGTACGAAGGATGTGTTGGTGTTGGATCTCGTTTAAAAGATCCGGTCCAAGAAAAGCAATTTTCAGTTCGATATTTTTATTTGATTTCGTGCCTATATAAACAAAGATTTTAGCCCAGCTTCTCGTTCGATTTGCCTCACTGGCTCTTGCATTCCCAGGATGTTAAAGATTTTTGGTTATGAGTTCAACCGTTTATTAGAGTTGGTTTGGTGTGACGCTTACTTATCAATTATCAGTGTACTTATAAAAAAAGAAAAAAATCAATTATCGGTGTAGATCTAAAAAGCGTATTTTTAGTACTCCATGTTGGGATATCAATCCAAGTCCCACATCGGAAGTTTAGACAAAAAAAAGTCTAATATATAAGTAGTGTCCAACTCTGATTAGCATGAGACATTTTGGAAAGAAGTCCAAAACTAAATCCGTGCGAGCTTTGCCACTTGGATTCAAAACGGACAATATCATACTAATAAGAGAGTTGGGCATGGGCTTGGAAAGCCCACACTCCATAATCCATAAAAAAAAAGAACTAAATAGAAGAAAAATAATACTGTGAAAATATAGACACACAAAAAAAAAACAAAAGATATAAACATAATACACAAACTACGTCTTAGATCGATATTGAGCAAAGCTTGTGTTTGTGTTTCTATATATAAGAGACTTAAATTAATCGATATTGAAAACCTTGAAAAAAGAAGTTAGATTCAAGATTTTTGGAGAAGAAAAGGGTCGAGGACAAAGTGAAGAGAGTACAAGAGTAAGAAGACATAGAGGACAAGTGCGACGAAACCGGCGATTAGAGCTCCGGTGATCTGATCGCAAAACTTTGGAACTTGGCCGCAAATCGGAAGCCAGCCTGCGTTTGCGTTTCCTTTCTTTCCCACTTGCGCCACCGCTAATGCCGCCGATAAGCTTGACGTCAGCAGCATTGTCATCACCTTGATCACCGGTTAATGACGAAAATTAGTATAACAATTAAAAATGCATTTTTTCTTTAGCTAATCTTCACCTAACAAACGATAAGAAAATTCAAGTTTTTTTCTTTAACTTTTCACCCAACGATTCATCTATCATTCTTCTAAACACAAACCAACTTCAAACTATATTTGAATGGAAAGTTTTTATTTATTTTTTTGTCAAACAGGAAATTTTTTATTTAGACAATTAAACTACAATATATTATATACATCTATTTTGTGTTTTCTTTATTATCAATAACATACATTTTACCGAGGTTGAATGCGGATTGTCACATAACAACGACACTAACTACATTACGTTAGTTCTGCATGTGCCAAATTTGTAATCATTTGTTCATAACACTTCATGGTATTGACATTTCCTAATAATAATTTGAGCGCTTTATTTCTAAAACCGATAGTTCTGAACTTTGGGTATATAAATTTTGATTAGTCTTGTTTCAAATGGTATTAATTGAGAAATTAAATCGTCACTACGTTCGAATTAAAAGTCAGGTGGACATTTTAACACAAATTGAACAAATAACCAATATGGATAAGATTAGTAATATCATAATCTTCAATTCTTGAATTACACCATGGATCAAAACATAGTATAACGTGAATATCACTATTCAAAAGCTGCAAAATAATTGTGAAAGTTTTGCCACAAAGATATTAATGTCATTGCAATTCTGTTCAGGTGCAAATAAATAATGTAGTTATTCTGCGATGAATTTCAATAAATGTTTATTTTTCTAATGAAACTCAGTTGTTAATATCCACAAATTAACCAGCTATTAACAACATCGCTTTAATAGCTAGTAGAACTTAAAAATAATATGCAAATGAATTCATGCATAGAACTAAAACCAATATCAAATTGTTACCAAATCCAAGACGACGACGAACTTCCAAAGCAAACTCTCCTTTGGAAGAAACAAAACTAGAAAACTGTAGACACTCACGACAGCGTTTGCGATCACAAAGTACCTGCCAAACATGTTTTATATAATTATCACGGATTCACATAATTCATAAGATGCATAATTTACATTTATAAATGAAACGCGATTAACACACACATAGAAAAAAAAACAAAATAAGAAGAAAGTTTGTACATACTTAAAAGCGGCCATATCGGTGTACTTGGCTTCAAGAGAAACGGCGAAGAAAGAAGCTCTTTCGCGGCTAGTGACCATAACGATCAAAGCGGCGAGAGCCGCCCCAAACGCCGCTAATCGCAGCACAAGGCCTCCTATTATCTTTGTCAACTTCACCATATCGATCGATCAATCACAACCTAGTTTTGTATATTTATATGGAACAAAGAAAAACGTAAGAACACAAACAAAATTAGCTCATGAAGCGAAGAACACAGACACACGAGCTCATGAAATAAACTAATTGGTAATTAACAATATATATATATATATATATATATATATTAACTGAGTGGGATGTGTTGTTAGTTGAGATTTTTCAACTATATTCACCGTCATCGTCCGATTTTCAACAGACGACTATCTTTCTCTTTGCTCTCTTTATGACACGTGAAGCCGTAAAACAAAATCTTGTACATTATTTAATTTTTTTTATAGAATGATCTGACGTGGGAGTCCAGAATTCGCGAATGATTTTGTAAGTAATCGATCCAAAGTACAGAATTTCAAGCCGAAGTTGACAGCATAGTAAATTATAATGCTTTTCAATAAAAACTAATCAACTATCAAAATCAATATCACGTACAAACTATTTTTCTAACAAAATAAAGAGAATTTTATGCATCCAGTACAAATATATGCTATATATAATTTTTTAATGGTTTTGTAGTGTTAGTTGCGATGACATTTCTCTTTCTTTTTTGGGCTTTTCCTTAAAAAAAGTAATTTTTCTCTATATGTTTCAATACTTAAACTGTCTGTTATCAATAACGCGTTATGGTTTTTCAGTTTTCTTATGAAAGTCATTATATTTTTTTGGTTTTATTTTTCAGTGGTTTTTCTTGTACAATATAATTTATAGGGGTTAATATATTTCCAGTTACATCAATTTGGATAACATAATAGTTGATTCACTCTTTTTAACAAAAACAGTTGATTCGATGTCAAGAAAAAAGAGTCGATTTTCAATTATAATTAAATGTGAAATATGTATTTTATAGAAACAGTACCTTTTTTTTTGTCGGCTAGGAAAACAGTACTATCTTTTGATAATATCTTCTTTTTTTCAGTGAGCCGTTGTCCTAACTTAGGTGTATCTTTGGTGTTTTTGTCTGTGGGCTCGTATTAAAGTTGACATTTGTCAACACAATCGAATATATTTATATCGATGTTTTTGTCAACAGTGTATTGATAATTACCAACAAAAAAACAGTGTATCTATATCTATAGATATGTACAGAAAGTCGTTTAATTTTTGTATTTTATTTTATTTTCACATTCAGTATGAATCTTGGTTCCTCCCAACAATCGGTCTAACATTACTTTTTATGGATGAGGTCATTGAAAGGCTAGTTGTGTCCTGTGGTGGGTGACCTGTTTAATCTGTTTTCATATGAAAAATAAAATAAAAATAGAACATTCCCCTACGTTTAGAAATGGAACCCAATTATAGAAACTGGTTTTAATTACGTGTGTTTTTCACTAATTTTTTTGCTTAAGCCATTAAACGTCTTTCAACTACCAAGATTTAGCTGTCACGACGACTGAGAGGATACAAGTATGTGAAGAGCGTGAGCAAGCGTATTAACACAAGAGGTGTAGATAAATTGTTTGCAGATCAATAATGCCAAACCAACTGATAATCAAAGCCAAAAAAAAATTAAGATGTGTAATTACAAACATGTTAGGTATTTATTTTCGGGATTTTTGTTCTTAAACGAGTTTGGTTGGTTGAGTCTACAACGAGCTAACGACAACGTCGTGCTGTTTTTTGTTTTTGCATGTAAACTTTAGTTTGGTATTTTAGCTTTTTTCTATTACCAGCAAGTGAATCGGGTTTAGTACTTTGGTTTACATGTTTTGTATTATAGTTTTATAAGAATACAAAGACCGTTCAAAGTGTTTTCGGGTCCTAACCAAAGAAAATTTGAGCTCACTAACAAACACAATTGCAAACTTAGAGTTTGAACCTTGGACCAAAATTAGGACTTAAACTAAACCACTGTACCATAACCTATTTTTCAAAATTTATGACCTTAATTTTTTAATATATTTTTATGTCTAAAGCATCATCTTGCTAAGCTTTAGGTTATACATTTTGTCTTTATATTATCACTTCCTTTAATAATACAGCGGAATTTCTTGCACACAAAATCCGTATTGAAAATACTGCTTTTTAGTTTATAAGTAATTAACAAGTTACTCTGCTCATGACTCAACCTTATTGGATTAATCAATAAAAAAAAGTGGTTTATTGAAAAAAAAAAAAAGAAGGAAATATACATTACTAATTTACCACGAACATAGACATGTTTTATTTTCGCCAATGGAGAGTAACGGTTTTCACTTCAGGATTGTCGAGTCTGTCATATGGTAATGGGCTTATGTTTCACAAAAGGCCCAGTGAAGTATATATCCAAAGCTATCTGGGCTTATATATTGTTAGTCACACAGCTCAAAAACAAAGAACCAAAAGATTCAAAATATTTTAGTTGCCAACAATTTCTTTTTATTATTTTCAATTAAACTAAAAGAACAAATCAATTTCCGATTTTTATTCGAAACCGTAATTATCTTATTTTTTTTTTATTTTGGCACTACCGTAATTAGTATTTGTGTTTTCAGTAGAAGATAAAAATGATAAAGAAGCTTTATTTATTTTCATATAAAAATATCTGTTTCAGTTTCTACTACCACACTCTCTCTTCCATAGTTTCGTTATCTTTTTTTTTTCTTTCTTATCTGGATATTATTTTACACTTGAGATTAGGAGGATCTCTCGTGCTTCTTCGCTTCTCTCTCTCTTACCCATGGCTGCTTTCACTTGTAACTCTCTGCCTCCGGTTTCTCTCCGTTCTGAGACGAAGATCGCCTCCTCACCATCGGCTTCTCTCTCTGCTCGGCGGATGTTCGCGGTGTTACCGGAATCAGGAGGATTGAGAATCCGTCTTTCTCTTTCTCCGGCTTCGTTGACCTCGATCAATCCTAGGGTTTCTCGACTACGAAGAGGTGTCGTCTGCGAAGCTCAGGAAACTACTACGGATAGTATGTTCTCTCTCTCTGCGATATCTCTTCTTGTTCGATTTGGTTTGATTTTATTTGGTTCTGGGTATCTTCTGGGCCTGATTCGTGTTGCTTGAATGGATTTTGACAGTGTTTTATGAACTGATTTTCGTATTGATGATTGATTGGTGTGGGGGGAAATTAGAAGTAGGAGGCTCGAATTTGTATGTTGTTGTACGCTACTAAAAAAAAATTGTAATTAGTTCCAAATTACTGAATCTGGAAGAAGAGTTTCTTTAGGAGAGCATACGTTTGAGAAAATTCCTGCTGAAAATGAGGGTTCTGTTAGTTGAACAATTCATGCCGTTTGCGTGAAAATTGAAGAAAGTTGCATTATAGTATCTCTTTGTTCAGTGGATATCTAGCAGGAAAATGTATATTGTCTTTGCATAATTTAAGGAGAAGAACCTACAAAATTATGTTGGGTACTTAGTCAGATTTTCTCTTTATTGGATCACACACATTTGGGACAAGAAAGTGTTAAGAGTCATTTGACTCATGAGAGAGCAATGGGGATTTTGTGCTTTAGAGTAAACGTGTCTTGATTCTGGGATCTATACCAGCAGATTGCAATTTTTGTTATCAATTGTTGTTGCTTTTCTAAGATTTTAGACAGCTAAGTCCTTTAGCATGATAATGTGTTTAGCGAGACTATCCGGGATGTTGCTTCATGGCTATTCATTGAGTTGATTGAAGAACTACAAACTCCGTCACCGGTCTCTCATCTCGGGTGAAAACAAGAAGCATTATCCTTAACGAGATGCCTTTGGATCATATAAACTTCATTCTCTTGCACTTCATTCACGATTTCTCTGAAGATGCGTGTGGGCAAGAAATACTATGTAACTCCATTGTCAAAAATATGTTTAGAGAAAATTTCACAGCAAGATTGATGTAGTAAAGATTAGATAGAAGGGTCAGCATTCTCTCTGGTTAACTTATGAAGCATATTATCCTTCAATCTTGGCTATTTTAATTTGCTTTAGTTCATGATTCTAAAAGCTTTAGCAATAATAAGTTGTTGATTTTGGTTATTGATCCTTGCAGTTCCAGTGGTCAATGACTCGACATGGGATTCTCTAGTTCTCAAGGCAGACGGGCCTGTACTGGTCGACTTTTGGGCACCATGGTGTGGACCTTGCAAAATGATTGACCCGCTCGTGAATGAACTAGCACAACAGTACACCGGGAAGGTCAAGTTCTACAAACTAAACACCGATGACTCTCCTTCAACCCCAAGCCAGTACAATGTTAGAAGCATCCCAACGATCATGATCTTTGTCAATGGCGAGAAGAAGGATGCAATCATAGGTGCAGTGCCCAAATCCACACTCACATCTAGCATTGACAAATTCTTGCAATGAGATTTCACTGCAAGTCTGTAAGATCTCTCTTTCTCTCTCATTCTCATTCTCATTCTCGTTCTCTCTGTAACTGCGCTTTCTTTATAGCTATCTGCTTCTTCTACTGTATCTTTTCTTCATCGTTGAACATCTAGATAAATAATATGATGTCATGTTTTTTATGTTATTTTTACCAACATTTTCTCGGTTAGAGACATCAGAGATCGTTTGACCAAAAAAAAAAAAGACATCAGAGATCAATCTTGGTTCTTGGACTTAGACTAATGGAACCGCGTGAAAAAAGAACATTGGTGGAATCTCTTTTAGGTCATAAGACTCATGACAGAGAAGTCTTAAGATTGTTGGGTTCTGCAACTTTTTTGATGAACTTGCTAAGGTTTTGTCACAGATTCTAAAACTCGTCGTACTGAAGATTGTATTCTGTGATACTCTAATGAGCGCATTTACGTAAAGGGTCTAAAGGTTAAACATGTTCTAATTCTAAAGAAAGATTAAATTAAAATTGGAAAAAGTTTTATCGATCCACGAGCAAAAGAGATAACGTTTGAAATATTTCTTTAATTTTGCACAAGCAAAGTAATTCACCATAGTTTATGTGCATCCAATTTATGGATAAGGATGTCAAATTAGGACAAAATTGAATGAAAGCCAGAAAAATTGAATATTTTTGGACAGATCCACAGTTCCCGACAAGGTATTGGGTTTTTAAGATTTGTTGATCCGGTCTAGGTCAAAATCCGACCCAGCCCAATTATTTATTTTAAGAAAATATTCATTTGATTAGTTCATAAAGTTTTAGATTGCCAAGAAAATAAAAAAAAAAAGAGTCCCAAATTTTCACAAAAGCTGGTTGTATTTTGTCTGAATAATTAGACTCGGCACAATCAATCTGGTTTGTCATCCTAAATCTGGACCATAATTTTCATTTTGACGTACTTTCTTTGGGCAAACTTGACTTTGAAACTGGAGAGATTAACTCAATTATAGTATATAACAAACTATCATACCGATATACGTCAACAAAAAATAAAAAGTCAAACTCAAATTTAATATTTATAAAGAAACTAAAAAAATCATATTCATACCGTAGCATTAGCAAACTGACATAGGGAAGAATCACTTTCATTTTGGTTTTTCTGCTTTAGAAACAAAAAATCACAAGCTAAAAAATCTATTATGAAACTAAATCGAAAGATAGGATTAAATCTCTTTTTTTTTATGTTGCCGTCCTCTGCTTGTAACTAATGTTTATTGAGACATGATAAACATATACTTGAAGAATTATATATTTGTTTATGCCCGAAGATAAGGTCAAAAGAAGGGTACGCGTAAAGTTCCCAACCCTCTCCGATTTTATAATATTATCATTTGGACTTTGATAAATGCCTTTTCGTGACCTTTTGTTTTGTATAAACTTTTCGCGAGCACCTTACGAGTCACAATAATAATGACCGAAATTAGAACAAGTGTGAAATATTGAAACAAATCACGTCAGTATCGGACAACTTAGTTAAACCTACCCCACTTTAGGTTCTTGTATTGTTTGATAAGGCATACTTATACGATGACTTTATCGATGTTTTAAAATTAATAAGCGGACAATGTTTTAATCATTTGATTTTGAGTGTCGGATAAATCAATAAAACGGTGGATATGTTTCTGATAGTCAATTTTTTAGAGTAAACATGATTACAAAACTATTAAAAACAGACTTCCGAACATAAAACTATAAATAGAATTGAACTAGATAAGAGTGAACATAGAACGTTTCGGATATCTTGTAACTTTTTTGTACTTTTTGTATATTTGATACCAAAAAAAAAAACTACAACTATAAGTACGGAATGTATGATCTTCTCGATGTAGTATTGAGTGGAGTGGAATGTGTAGAATTCGATTGTAAATGATGTGATATCAATTTTTTTTCTCAACAATTTACATTTGATAAATTTTAAATCCGAATGATAACATAATAACATCAATATAAACTGTTAAGATATATTTTCTTCGGATATAGCAACATGGTTAAAAAATTATGTAAGCAAGTAAATAACTAGTAACGACATTTTATATTTAGATTCGTACTAATCTACAGAAATAATTAAATATATATGTATCATACTGAGTAATGAATTCAAACCAATCACACTAGTTGTTGTTCTAAGATAATGAAGAATGAACTAGTCCACACGTCAAGAGAATTTTAGTCATATGATACAACAAATTCCCATAAATTGATCACAAAAGAAAATTGACTAAAAAACCCAAGATTCGGCTTCTAATTAACTGTGAATAAAAATATTAATAATATACTAAGAAAAGGAAAAGAACCACAAAGCAAAACAACGTGTCTCGTGAGGTTGTTTTATGAGAATCATCGTTAGTTGTGAAGATTGCCAAGCGTGAAGAGAGCCCTCTTCGACCTCCCTCATAAGTTCTTTTCTCTCTTCAGTCTACCCAATCTACGTTTTCCACTGTTCATTAATTTATTAATATTACTATATTTTATAGGTTGATGAAATTTTTTAATAGTTTATAGTTTTAAGCAACACACCACAAATATATATAGTTTTGAATTTGTTTCAACGATCAATTATCTTTTTCCCATTGGTAACATCAACATTTAGAGGCTAAAATGGGAATGTGAGATATATAGCTGCGACGATCGTATTTAGTTAACATTCACAACATTTTGGACTCGTTATAGATTCAATCATGTACAATTTTTCTTTTAATGTGGCAAAACATTTATAACGAAAGAAAAAATGTTGGGTGAATGCACCTAAAAAGAAGCGATTAGAGTGTGCGTTGTGCCACGTACACATAATTAAGGGTTATTTTGCTGCCTTTTTCTTTAATAAAAAATTGGAAATCAAATTGGTGTGTTTGTTTTTATCCATCTTAACAAATTAATATCTTTTTTTTGGTTTTAACAAATTATATCTTTCTTGCTAATTATAATACATATTTAACTTTAAGTTACTATATATTACCATCGTAAAATTCTATCATTTTGTGATTTATACTTTTTATTTTATTTTTAATCTCACAACGCACATAAATTATGGGTTGAATCTAGATAGTGAAAACCATTGGCCGATAAAACCTCAAGTGCATTAGTATTTTTTTTGACATGTGCATTATATTATTAACACTTGGATTTGATAGTCCCGACGAGTTTAATCAAAGAAAAGGGAAGGAAGATATATGGTTATAGTTATCTTAAAATAAATAAATTAAAAAATCTGTTCATATCGCCACGTCATCATGAGATCATTGCGTTCTCGAATTCGGTGCGTAATATTTTTTTTTTTTTGGATATTATTTTTATAAAATCGTATAAATGGGAATCCCTTTCTTCATTGCTGTTTCTCGCAAAACCAGATTTCTCTCTCACTTTCTTCTCTCTCTATTTATCGCAAAAACACTCTTCCTCTCCGTTTCTCTCTCCTTTCTCATCTCAATCTCTGTTCAATTCAGCCACCGATACACTGCTTAGGGTTTCCCTCTAACGACGCCGATTGTCTGGTTCGTATTCCTAAATCTCGTCTCTCTCTTCCTAGTTCCTATATTCGTGCGTTTGCGTGTGCGTATTTACACACATATATAAATATGTAATCTGTGACTATACTTATTTACCGGCGATTTCTCGGTCTTTTGATTGGGTTTTCCCTTTAGATTTGAAATGATGTTGAACTTTCCTGGAGTTGATGACTTTGACTCTCTGCTTCTGCCGAGTCTTTTTTTTCATTTTTCTTTCCTGGTTGCGAAGAAATTGATTGACTTTGTTGTTTTCTTTAGCTAAACTTGATCTGATGATTATTAATGGGATATCCTGATAATCGGTTACGAGTTTTCTTAAGATTCTAAAAACCCCGCTCTTGTTGAATCAGGGTTTTTTTTTTTTTAATTTCATCCGTTTCAGAATTCAAAATTTAGGGTTCTTCTTTAGGCATACAATTCTCATGATTTAAGATTTTCGGGATTTTTTTAATCTTTCACACCTTTATGAATAACCTAATTTTCACCACATCTGAACGCAAATAGGCGTGCTTCGTGTGCTTCACTTGTAAATCTGATTGATATCTAAGTTTTTTTAGACCTTATTGAAATCATCTGGATCTAATCTCTTACTGTTTCTGCAAAAAAAACCATTTTTCAGACTTTTGACCAATGGCCTTGGACCAATCCTTTGATGATGCTGGTGTGCCTGGAGAGCTCTATGGAGAAGGTGCATTTTGTTTCAAGAACAGCAAAACAGACCCCATCACAGTCTCGGTTCCTTCTGGCGATAGCGATGATTCGAATTTCGACTGCAACATTTGCCTAGACTCAGTGCAAGAACCCGTTGTCACGCTCTGCGGTCACCTCTTTTGCTGGCCTTGCATTCACAAATGGCTTGATGTACAGAGCTTCTCATCAAGTGATGAATACCAGAGACATAGAGAGTGTCCTGTTTGTAAATCCAAAGTGTCTCATTCTACATTGGTTCCTTTATATGGCCGAGGCCGTTGCAATACTCAGGACATAGGTAAAAGCGGTGTGCCTAGAAGACCCGTGGGACCGGTTTACCGGCTTGAAATGCCAAATTCGCCGTATTCCGGTACTGATATGCGGTTATCACAACGAGTTCATTTCAATAACCCACAGGAAGGTTACTATCCTGTCTCAGGGGTGCTGAGTTCGAACAGTTTATCGTACTCTGCTGTTCTGGATCCGGTGATGGTGATGGTTGGAGAAATGGTAGCTACGAGGTTGTCTGGAACACGAGCGATGGATAGATATGCGTACCCGGACACTTACAATCTTGCGGGGACAAGTGGGCCGAGGATGAGAAGGCGGTTTATGCAGGCGGATAAGTCGCTGGGAAGAATCTTCTTCTTTTTCATGTGTTGTGTGGCTCTGTGTCTTCTACTGTTTTAGAGTTTTCGTCACTAGCTTTCTCCTACCGTTCACTTTCTCAAGTGTAAGGAACGTAGAACAAAGAAATGTACATTTGTGTTAGAAACAAATCAAAGTTGCTTAATGTTGAGGAGTTACATTTTGTATAGATTTGGTCTGATGGATAGTGCCTTTAAAGATGAAAGGCCAAGTTAATAGGCCTGATTTGCATGTGTATAATTCAGCCTAATTCAGCCTAATTCAGACTAGGCTTTTTGTGGTTATTAGTACATGATACAGATGGTGTTGTAAAAAGATAAAACTGAGAGTGATGTTTTATCTTGCAACACTTTTGTTTTCACGACTACTAAGAATCTGTTGATAATGAAGCTTTAGCAACTCCTCTTGCCTTTTTGATATCCTTCCTTTCTCCACTTGGTAAGTCTCTCTTCCTCCTTCGGTCAAGTTTTGGTCAGAGAACTGAAACTGTCTTTTTATCAAACAATTTGTGGGATGATTTAGGTTTGAGATGGACAGTTCTGAAGCAGTTCTAGACAGAATTGAGGCACAGAGGTCAACGAATATGTCTCATGACCAACTGAGACGAAGATCCTTCCCCATGGATCTGATAAACAAAAGCTTATGCTCACCCAGTTCACAAGATTCCCTACAAGCCAGAGGAGAATCTGTGCCAGAGTTCTTTATCAATCTCAAATTTTCGGATCTTTTCGATCTCCCTGGTGAGTATATGCCAATGAATCCAGAGATGTTTAGTGCACTGAGTGATGGTGAAAAAGAATGGTTGGAGAAATTGAGAAGCCATGGAACGCCACTAGCATGTCTCAAGAACGATCGAGGAGATTCTATTCTTCATCTTGCAGCTACATGGGGTAATCTTGAACTGGTGAAGAGCATTGTCTCTGAATGTCCATGCCTTTTATTGGAGCCAAATTCAAAGGATCAGCTTCCAATCCACGTGGCGGCTCGTGCTGGTCATATAACTGTTGTTGAGGCTCTTGTTAAGACAGTAACATATGTTTCAACTACACTATCTGACGAAGAAGAGAGGGAGAGACTGAGTCCATAGGTTCTCAAGGATATAGATGGACATACTCCTCTGCACTGGGCCTTGAAACGACGCTATATGAAGACAGCTTCCTCTTTGGTGAATGCGAACCAGCAAGCTTCATTTCTTGCAAATAAAGACGGTATATCTCCCTTGTGCTTGGCAGTAGAAGCCGGAGATGTGTCCCTTGTGAAAGCTATGCTGGGAAATGATGGCCCTGAAGGGAGAAAGTCTAACTTAGATTCACAGTTGGAAGGGAGAAAATATCTTGCACACGCCGCTTTGAAGTCCGTAAGTACAGGTTTGTTTTGATTTTTACCCGTTCACAAGACCACAGTCTCAATCCTGGACGAAATTCTGGTAAATTCAGTACAAGTATTCTCCTATATTAATCCTTGAATCACCAATTTTAAGAAGAATTAATGATCAAAACTGAAACAGAACCTAGAACAAAGGATATAGTAATTTCGGGAGAGCTCTCAAATCTCCCCAAAGCCCCAATGATCCTATAGACTAATTCATATTCCTACTTGTTTGAGTAGATATCCTTGATGTTATTCTTGAAGAATATCCAAGTCTTGAGGATGAGCGAGATGAAGAAGGAAGGACATGTCTTTCTCTTGGAGCGTCGATTGGATATTATGAAGGAGTATGCAACCTATTAGACCTATCTACGAATGGTGTTTTTGTATGTGACGATGATGGTTCTTTTCCAATCCATATGGCTGTAGAGAAAGGTCATATTGAAGTTGTCAAAGAGATCCTAAAACGCTGTCCATATTCAAAGCACCTGCTTAACAAACATGGTCAAAACATTCTTCACATTGCAGCTAATAGTGGGAAATTTAATATTCTATGTCATTTGATGACATATGAACAAATAAATCATCTGGCTAATGAGCAAGATGTGGATGGGAATACACCTCTGCATCTAGCCACCATAAAGTGGCGCCCTAGAGCTGCTCGTTGCCTTACGGGGCAAGAAAACTTGTTCATACAGAACAATAGTGGATTGACTGCTCTGGATATGGGCAGCGCAACTCTAGCAACTGACCTCGGTCTCGTCATTTTCTTGATACTTGACACCTTGGCAATGCAAAGCTCAGTTATAGCAGTAGTTTCTCTTATTTGGGCGCAGTTGGGAGATCCTGCGCTATTTCGAACTTCCTTAACTGTGGCCTTGCCATCACTCTGTATTGCTCTAACGTCCATGGCGTGTGCATTCTTTTCCGGCATGGCTATTACAGTTGGGCCTAATCTAGGGCTTCTCGGCGTCATTTACCTTATAACTGTGATCTTCTTTGACGTGATGCTCTTAATTCTTGTCCCTCAAGTTTCCCTACAGCGACCTGGAGTTCATGCTATATGGGGTTCGTTTTTCTTATGTTTCTTGAATTTCGTTAATGACGACGATGATGAAGGTTATCAGGTCTGTAAAGAGGGTGGAGTATGTGGATCACGTCAAAGGGCTTGACACTAGTTAAAAAAAAGAAGAATGTTTTTATAATATTAGTTGATGCTTGTATACTCATTATGAGTTTATGACTGTATAATTTCTTTTAACGTTCAGATTGAATGCTAAAACCGAAAGTAATTGTGTGGAAACCGTATTTACTTTTACAAAGTAGTGGTTATGGGAAATCTATAAGATTTTGAGATGGTTTTACGCAGGAAAATGAATCATGTGGGTATGTAGAATCCAAACTATTGGTGGGGCTGTAGATCGATCTCCGAACCATTCTTTGATGTTATGGTGTATCTTTGGAGTTGCTCGTTAGCATTTTTACACAATTGACATAGATAGAACCAAGACTAGATGTGAATCTTGAAAGAGTCTTCAAGTTCAAGATTCTCTGTCTTGTTAAAATGCTTCAGTCTGTTTCCTGACATCTAATAATAATGAACATTGAGAGAGCTATTTTGTTTTGGATTTTATATGCTCATTCGTTAATACGCCGTCCTTTGTAGCAAAGAAAAAGGCCCAAACTCTCTCAAACTCTTAACGGTCCAAATCTTAACGCCTTACTACAGAAATTTCCCTCTCTGTTCATGTGGGTTTCATTCATTCTAAGCTTTAAAGAAGCTTAAACTCTGGTGGTTGGAGGTAGAATCCAAACTATCGGTAGGGCTGTAGATCGATCTACCGAACTATTCTTTGATGTTGGTGTATCTTTGGAGTTTCTCGTTAGTATTTTTACACAGTTGACATAGATATATAGCACCAAGACTAGATGTGAATGAAGGAAAAACCAATAATCAGAACCGAGGGAGAATAGGAGAGTCTCAATGGAGATCTGGACGTGGGAGGAAAATTAGGGGCACACAGATCCATTATCTATACACTGTTTTACCGATTAATTAGTCAAAGAGCTTGATCCTAAATCTCTTGCTTTATATTTTGGCCATACTGGTTAATTAGTCAAGACTAGATGTGAATGAAGGAAAAACCAATAATCAGTTCGCGTTGTCATTTTCCTAGTAAGATTCACTTTCTAATTACATCCATGGATCCTGAGACTTATAGGGCAGTTGTTATGGGTAAGGTGCAAGCTTTTGAAAAGATTATACAGGAAAATGAAATCCCTGTTCTTGATCAGGTCACTTTTCAAGGAAACACGATCCTGCATCTTGCTGCCATTTATGGTCATGACCAGCTAGTGCGTCGTATTCTTGACCATGAGCTAAACGTTCTTAGAAGTTGGAACCCTAGCTTAAATGGTAACTTTGCTCCGAATTTCTCCCATTATCAGACGCTTTTGGTGAGACAAAACTACAAGGGAGACCTTGCTCTTCATGTAGCAGCTGCTGCAGGCCACGAGCTGATAGTTGACTTTCTCTCAGAATCCCTAAGGCAGCTTCCGCAAGATAGAAATATCGTGCTTGGATCAGAGCAGATAGCAGTTGGAAATATTTTTAGAGTTCCAACAATGATGGGGATACTGCATTGCACCTCGCCCTGAAAGGGAACCATGTAGCTGTTTCCTTGCAGCTTGTTCGTAAAGATCAGAGCACTTGCTTTCTTCTGGACAAGGAGGGTGTATCTCCATTGTATATGGCGGCTGAAGCTGGACATATTGCACTTGTAGAGCATATGTTACAGGGTTTGAGTGCAAGCTTTGTTGGGAAGTCAGTCGTGTGTGCAGCAATGAAAAGCCAGAATCTTGGTCAGTTCTGTACATGTTGATCTAGTGAATTTCATATTTTTCCTATGCTTTACGTTTTTTTCTTACTGATCTTATGTATTCGTTGTTTTCTTACTGTCATGGAAGATATACTGACAGCCGTATTGGAGAGTGACTCAGATCTTGTAGACTCGAGGGATGAAGATGGAAGAACTCCACTTGCCTTTGCAGCATCCATTGGATATGACATAGGAGTGCATCATATGCTGACCAGATTTGCAAGTTCTACACAAGTTGCTTACATGAAGAATGAAGATGGTTCTTTCCCCATACACTCAGCATGCATTGCAAGTCGCAACTCAACCCTCAAGGTGATCTTAAAACACCACCCAGACACAATAGAGATGCTTAACTCACAAGGTCAAAACGTTCTTCATGTCGCTGCTGAATGCGGAAATGCAGGAGCTGTTGGCTATCTGCTCAGAAAAGCTGACATCAAAAGGTTAATCAATGAACAAGACGTAGAAGGAAACACACCTTTACATTTAGCCAGCATAAATTCACATCCCAAGGTTGTAAGTCTCTTTATACATGATAACTGAGTTGACTTGAAAGTACTGAATTACAAAGGGCTCACTACTTTAGATGCGGCCGAGGAGCATATGGCGGCGATTCCTTCACTCCAACAGGTTTGACCTGTCCTCCCACTGCTTTTATACGCCATTGGATACCTTTGTACACATTTTCATTGTATCTGAAGCTCTTGACATCACTGAGCATATTCGATGTTTGACGTCACTAAACATGTTCTATGTTATACGTATTTTCAGTGGTTGAGATGGGTGGCATTGGTGTCTGCCGATACCGCAAGAGCTCCACGTGTTCATCGGAGAGCAGACATTCCTGATCCTACCACAGATGAGGACTTCACCCTAAAAATGTACAAGGACAGAGTTAACACTCTTCTTGTGGTGGCAACACTCGTGGCTACAATGGCTTTTGCTGCTGGCTTCAGTGTGCCACTAGGTTACAACAGCACAAAGTTCAAGTCAAATGTCAAACATTCTTACAAAGAATCTGCATTTCATGCTTTTGTCATCTGCAATAGCATTGCCGTTTATAGTGCTGTTATATCGACAGTTGCTCTTATAGGGACACAATTGGCTGACATGAAATGCATGCTGACCACCTTCAAGTTTATTGTGCCACTTCTGGGGTTTTCTATTATCGCCATGTCTTTGGCTTTTGTCGCAGGGTTATACCTGGTCTTGGGACAGCATCATTGGCTTGCCATATTTGTCTTGGCTTCAGGCGGCTTCTATCTCATGGCTCTTCTTCTGCTCATCATCCCTTACGCTTCGCCTTATACTTTTAGTCCGCTTGTTTTCCGCTATTTTTTGCGGTTTCCCTTTTCCATGTTGGTTTTCTTTGCATACCGGAGGGATGGCACTGATGGGGAATGCTCGTCACGAGTTTTACGTTGGTCATTTATTGGTTAAAAGTGTTGATCTATAATTGAGTTTCATAAATTAAAGTATTTTAAGTTTATAT